>CAOKZL010004058.1:0-50933 GCA_948472985.1 Iguana delicatissima
ATCTGCAGCTGCAGAATGCTGAGCTGACTATTGTGGGAAAGAAAACAAAAAATGTGGGGAGGATATGTTGGAATGCCTGGAATCCTGAACAGGGAACACTCCACACTGCAACATGTTATTCAAGGTCTCACCGCTAAATCATGATAACATAAAGAGAAAGTATTTCCACCAAAAACATACCACGAATACAGAATTCTTTACTGAGAATTATTGGCGGGAAGGGGTAGGATATATCCAGAGCTTTGACGTGTGACTTTTTGCAATACACCACCCAAAATCTCACTGGTCATACTAGCTAAGGGATTCTGGGAGCCGCATTCCAAAAAGTCACTTTTCTTGCTCTGTTCATGGGATGTAGCCACAGCAGCTAACCAGCTGAGTGAACAAAATTGCACATACTTCTGAATATCAGATATTGGGAAAAGGAACAAGGAAGATCTGTTGTCTTTCTGCCCCTTGCTTGTAAGTTATTCCGTAGGGAGTAGCTAGCTGCTGTCGAAAACAAGATACTGGGTAGACCAGATGGAAGTCTAAGCTGATCCAACTGTACTGTTCGTATTCTGTTATGAAAGCCTGCGGCTGGGGATATCAGAGGCCTGTGGGGTCAGGACTGAAGGACATTGATGGTGATATACAAAGACAACTGAGACCAGTATGTTTTGAGAATGCTTTCATATTTGGTTACTTGTAGCAAACAGGGTTTTTCATGACATTGCAGGGGGATGTGTTGTGAGAACAGCCAGGATGTTGTTATGATTACAGCAAGGATGGGGCAAAACACAGCCGACAGGCTACAAACAGCCCCAAGCCCCCACCTCAGAAATAGGCCACTGAAATTCAGCAGCAGGAAACATGAAATGTCATTAAAGCAAGCTAAAAATGCATGCTTTTAAAGGGCTTTCCTATTTTCACTCCTAAAATCAACAGGGACCCAGAAAAACCCCATTAAAACAAGTAATTTTCTACTTATTTGCTTTTTAGTCTTTGCAAACAAACTTTGATGGCGTGACTGAGGTGGGGGTGGTCCACAACGGCTCCCATGGAAGAAAAATTGGCCCAAAGACCCACTGCTGGGTTGAAATCTTGAAGTATAACTTGGGAGACTCAGGTTCATGTCGCTATTGAGCCATGAAACTCTTAGGTGATCCTTGGCCTGTCAGTTGGGACAGCCTGACCCATCTCACAAGATTGTTGTAAGCACACACTCGGAGGACGAAAGACATGCACACCATCTAGAATTTACTAGAAAAGAGGCAGGAGTATTTAGTTAGTTAGTTAGTTAGTTAGTTAGTTAGTTAGCTATTATTTTATTTGTATCCCACACTTTTTGCCAAAATGGGTACTTGAAGCAGCTGTTTATTCAAATGTAACTAATTTGCTTACGAGATACATGCTAAGGAGGCTTTATTGGCAGCCTTTTCTTAGTTTGTGACTGTGCAGCAGGATGCACTAGATTGGTTCAAGAAAAAGAGCAGTAGCCCATACCCAGAGAATTATCAGACTGTAGGTAAGAGTAAGAAAAGAAGCAATCCAGGTAGCAAAATATCTTCAATGGACTGGCCTGGAAAAAAAAATGGGGCAAGAGCCTAGTAAGAGAGATACAGGGCAACAAATGAAGTTTGTGCAAAACTGGCCTTGAGAGAGCAGCATCTCTTACTTCTTTCCATCTTTGATCCAGCTGAGACTGGCAGGAGGGTTGCTGCTTCCCGATTTACAGTTCAGGGTCACCAGCTGGCCTCGTCTCACCTCCTTGTTTGTAGATGTAATTGTTGCATGTAGAGGTGGGACTGGGGAATAAAACAGTGGTGACTGCTATGAGTCAGATTTCATTGCCCTGCTGCTCCCAACTCTACCCTCCACAGTCATTCTATTTTGCTCATAGAGCTGACCTCAATAATGGCAGGAGCTGGGGGGGATGTGGGACACAGGCTTTCAGAACTGTGCCATTTCAAACATGCAAAAGAGGGAAATCACTTGATCATATGCTTCACCCATGCCATAAGCCCATTGCATGTGGAAAGTTATTAAGGCTGGAGGAAAGTTTCTACACCAACGTCTTCTTACTGTGACATGCTAGTTTTCCAGAGGGAACAGCCTAAACTGGAGCCTTGCAAAGCACACAGGTCAAGGTCAGCAGTCCCTGCTAGTCTACTAAAGGGCAGGACCAAGGACAGCTCACTGCGGATTTTGCATGGCACCTTCACAGTCAGGCTAACACAAGGCACTCAGGGCAACATGGCTGAAATGTAGTTCTCGCAGTGGTCTGGAGCTAATGATGAATTTTCAGTAATTCCACAGACAGTGACCCTTACACACTACAGTGCCATGGGACTATGATTCTACTTTAACTACATGGCTTCACCCTATGGACTCATGCGGTTTGTAGTTTTCAGTGATGCATTAGAACTCCCTGGATGAGAATTCTAAACACATTTCCCCAAACTGCAAATCCCATGATTCCATAGCAATTAAAGTAAAACCAGGGCTGTTAAAACGAAATCATTATGCCATTAATCTGTAGTGTAAAAGGACCTCAAGTTGTGGTCTCAGGCTTTACCCTTCATTGCTGACATTCAAAGAATATATCATAAGTGTTAGGTCTAGGAGAGCTTTCTGTGCTATTAGTAGTAACAAGTGACCTCTTGTGCAGCTAGGATTTAGAGGAGACCTCTATCAGGGCAAAGCTGTAGGCTGCTGACCACAATGAGTAGGAATCAGGAGACATGAGCCAGAAGATAAAAGCTTGAAACCAGAACCAAAGAGCAAGTCAGACTCAGAAGACTTATAAAGAAGGAGGACTAAAGGGTGAGCCAAGGTCAGATAAAGAACAGGCAAAGAATTACAGAACCTGGCCAAAATTTAGGAAGACTGTGCCACAGAAGAAACGTTCAAGTAAAACTGGAAACCCTCTTATTCTATTTCCTGTCCAGGAGAATCTGAGGGTCAGCCTAGCTGATCAGAGGGTCTAGGCGCTGCACACCTCTCCTCTTCCATCATAACCCCAGAGCCTGTGGGTCTCACCCACTCATTTTTCCAGATGGGAATTGGCCAGTCAGTTTTAAAGCAAAAAAGACCTAGGGGAGGGCAAAATAACAGTAGGCCCTCCATATCCGCAGATTCTGTATCCATGGATTCAACCAAACATGGCTTGAAAATATTTTTTTAAAAAATCCAAAAAAGCAAACTTTGATTTTCTATAAGGGATGCAATTTTACTACAACATTGTACATAATGGGACTTTAGCATCCACAAATGTTGGTATCCACGGGGGGGGCAGTCTTGGAACCAAACTCTAGGAGATAACAAGAACCCACTACAGACTTTAAATAAAGAAATGTATCCCCTGGAGTCTTCTGGGAGCATGATTTGCCATTTTGGGCCTGAATTTGGGGAGAGGGAAAGGGCCTGAGGCCACACTAGAGGCTTGGCAAGTTGCACAATTATCACCCCGGCCCAGACGGTTGGAACTGGTGACTCACCACATGAGGCAGTTGCACACACATCCCACGCCTATATCAGCTCAATTTCCAGCAGCTCCTGATATGCTCAGGCAAAGAGAAGGAAGGCAGAGCTATTGAAAGCACTACCAGTTCCTGGAATTCCCTGCCAATGGGAGTATCTGATGAGGAGTAACATCTGAAATAGTCCCTGGGAATGGCTTCTACACCCACTTTTCTCAATCCACCCTTTCTCTAACAGGAGAAGGTCCAAATCGCAGATCATGATATATAGGCTGTTAGGGGAACAGTATGTTTTTTCTGAACTTACAGATTGTGTGTGTTGAGGCTTACATTGGACATGCAGAAGAGTATATGAAGTGAGTGCTGGAGTTCTGGAAACACCAGTAGCATTGCAACGGTAGGTAGCCATGTTGTCACTGGCGGTAAGGGTCAGGATCAGCTCTCTGGAAACAATATTCCCTGATGTCTTTGAAGTTATTCCATCTCTTACTGTCTTGATTTCCTGTAGAAGGAATGCAAATTGTATTGAAAGGAGCAGAGAGGCAGCAACCTGCTTTGGATCTTTTATACTGTCCCCTGGATCTAGGAAACCAGGACAAAGAAGAGAACAACAAGTCTGGCTATGTAACAAGGGTGATAAAAGGGCACCCCACTGACATTTCCAGTGTAAAGCTGTATCATCCCTAGAAGCAGTCCTCTTAAAACCTGACAGAACAAAGCATCAATTTAGACACACCATACAGATAAAATTTAAAAGAATGTGCAGGCTTACAAATGCCAAAGATTTTTCTAATACAAAATTAATACCTTGCAATGCCTTCAACTAGAAAGGAGTAACCACCAAACATGCCCATATCACATGCTACAAAGAAGTATTATCTGTACAGTCAGGCCTCCACATTTGCTAGGGCTGGGGGCTAGGACCCCTGCAAAAGTAGAAAAACTGCCAATATTAAAATGTGTGTCTGTCTGTCTATCTGTCTGTCTGTGAGAAGGGGGCTGAGGCCTACTGGGGGAACAGACACCCAGAGTCCAAACCAGGCCAGGGAAAGGAGAGGGAAAAGGGATGTGTTGGCATGGTGGCCCTACACTTCCTCTCTCTCATTCATCTCCTTTCTTGGGTGTGTGAGAGGGCATCGGGAGAGGGTTTGTGGTGCTCAGAAATTGGGATGCAAGGCATCCTTAGTTGTCCAGGAAGTGTCTGATGGAAGAGGAGGAGGACCAAAGGTAGGTTTCAAAAGATTATATATCATGATTGAAGCTGCCAAGAGGGAAGGTTCCCCCACAAAAGAAGCACCTAGGGTGTGGGGTGCAGGAAGTAGAAAAACTCACAAATAATCAAAACTGTGAAAGTCAAACCAGCAAATGTGGAGGGCTGACTGCATCGCAGTGCTAACATTTAGTAAAAGTAGAGAACTTAATTTAACAGGAATGTAACCGATAACCAATGCTGTTGGAGTCTGCATGACTCAATGTTACTGAAAGATTCCACAGTTGCAAAGGTGAACATTCACCATCTATCATTCAAGGGTGAGAAAATCTTACTGCTTTAGAGTGCATGGACATAGATTCTATAAACATAAAGTTCCAAAATAAAATGTTTTTGCAAATATGGTTAATTTACATTAAAATACAGTGGGTCTGCCATATTTGTGAGGGATTGGTGCCAGGACCCTTTGTAAATACTAAAAATCACATGTTCTCAAGTCCCTATGAAAAAATGGCACAGGGTAGCATTGGTGTCAATGACAAGCTGTGGCCACAGTGGAGGGGCACCAATCGTCACTGCTATGTCACTGCCAAAGTTCCTTGTCACCCTGCACCCCCACTGCCAGCGATTACAGGGTGATGAGGAGCTTTGGGAGGGACATGGCAGCAGGTAGTGACAATCCTGCTCACTCATTCCCAAATCAGCAACCAGGATCAGCAGCGCTCCTGCTGTCAAGTTCCTGCCAAAGCTCCTTTCTGCCCTGTGATTGCTGAGATGAGAGTGTGGCAAGCTCCTTTCTGATGCCCTACCCCTGGGGATCATGTAAGATGCCTGCTTTGCAAGTCACCTGGACCTTGTTGCCACCTCCCCTGCTGTCCTGGGACTGCTTCTGCCCTGGATGCCGAGTAATTAGATTTTAAAAATATTTTTTCACTTTTCAGTTTACACAAGGTTAAATTTGCAAATTCTGAGCTTGCAAATATGGAGGGCCCACTCTATATATGTCTAGCCCTCATTCATACCAAAAGTACAATTTTTTTCCTCTTCTTTTTACTTTTCTCATTTCTTTCTTCTTCAGTATAGTTTTAAAAATCTAAGATTTTCTTTAAAAAAAAAAAAGACGGAGACACTGCTAGGGGCATCCAGTAGAATAGAGTCTGCCCGTGTCATGGATGCACTATTTGGAGAGACTCAGGGCTTTTTTGATGAGAGAGTAGAGATAATTTTGCAGACTACAGAGCTCGAAAAACAACAATAGTCTGTTTGTTTTCAGAGATCAGAAAACAGCTTAAAGAGAGTCCCATTACAGGTAGCATACACAAAAGCCACATCTGCAGCATCTCTCTTGTTTCAAAATCATGCAGATTATATTTGATTGAAAGCAGCCATAGAATGCATATTTGTTCAGCAATCTTTCAAGTGAAGTTCCTTACTCAGGACAGGTTGCGCATAGTCCTCCTGCATGCTTCCCAGTACCTCATCTATCCCATCTTTTCTTGCTCCTTTCTCCAAGCCAGAATCAGCAGTCACTCAAACTTCACTCACCTGCTTGCCCAGGCAGGGCTTCAGCAGTCCACTCTGGCTAGGAGACAGCTGTTGCTGCTGCCCACATGTTCCTGTTGTTCCTCCCATGTTTGTACATGTCACCTCCAGGGTAGAAAAACACAACATGTATTCCAGTGCAATAACTGCCTCCAGGTGGGCATCTTGCAGAAATGCTTTCCCATTTATCCCAGTTTCATTGCATAAATATGTGTTCCTAGAGCAGGACCAGGACATGGTCCAGTCCCCACACAAGATCACACCACACACAGCCAAAACGATACACTATGTCCTCTTTAAATGCAGACTAGCCCCAGTGATATATAAAGCTTGGAGGGAAGCACATGGAGGAAAAGGGGCATGCTGCCCCACCCTCGGTTTGCCTTCTACACCCAGATATTTTTATCCCAACCAGGTGCCAAGATAATTGTTTGGAAGGAGAACAGACCATGGGGAGATAAGCCATAGTAATCTTTCTCTTTCCTTTTGCTTTCTAAAGTTAGAGGCTGCACCCTGGCTTTAGAAGCAACTGGAGTCAATCTGTATTTTAAAGGGTCACATTTTGTTTGATCCTAAGCCTTCTAAGGATTACTGGGATTGCTCAATCACCTTCCTTAGGCCTTCAGCTGATTCTGGAATAGAACAAACTTATTAGCCATACAGTAACACAAGATGACAATCATTTGCAGCACTTCAGATGTGGTTGGACTGCAACTCCCAGCCTTTGTCACCACTAGTTATGGTTGCTGAGAGTTGCAGTCTGAGAAAATCTGGAAGACTACATGATTCCCTCTCTTGCAATATCATAAAATGAGGATGCACTTTCCAGGAAGAAGATGCAAGTGCTTCTGGGGCAAGGTCCCAGTTCAGTTAATTCTATGCAAGTGTTTAAGATACAAAATGAACTGAAGCACGAACTGGTGTGACAGAATCTTTGAACAGTGTTTGGGTCCCAGTCCCAAACTATTTGCCATCAATGAATTAGGCAAAGCAGGCCAAGGGAAGAGAGTCACCTTATACCACTCGAGACGAGGTGAGGGGTTCCCGCCGCTGGCAAAACAGGTGAGCTTGACTTCAGTGCCAGCTCGAAAGCATGTTTCTGGCGGTGGGACATCAATCCAGATTTTCTGAGGTGGATCTGAACAAAGAATAAAAAGCAAGGAAGGCAAGAGGGGAAATAAATTAGAAGAATGGGCTCAAAACATGTCGAACACATACCGCTGCTGCTGCTGCTACCTCACCCACCCACTCCCTTCCCTGTTCCTCATGCTCACACATTACTCGGAGGGTCACACTAGCAGTCTTGGTGTACATGATGGCTTCATTGAAGGCCTCACAGATCATAGACAGACCATTGTCTTCTCGGTGTACTACATGTGTCAGATTTGATACTGTAATCATCCCTCCATGAGCTGCCTGCAAGAGGAAAGCAAGCCTCACCCAGCGATTCTCATTTTGCCAAGATGGAGAAAACACAGATATAAAGTGTCTGTTCATATAAACATTTGGATTGAACAATTTTCTTGTCCATCATTCATCTTGCCTACCTCTGAGTTGGTGACCTCGGTGGCATTGAGCTCCCTCCAGCCCAGCCACCAGCGCAGGAAGACAGGCGGGTTGCTGGGGGAAGTGAAACAAGACAGAGAGATCTCCTTGTTCTCTTGGGCGCTGCTTGAGCCGATGATTTTCACCTGATCAGGAGGAACTGCCATCCAGAAATACAGTAGGGAAGAGATCACTCACCCAGTGCAAGAGCCCCACTTCTATAACGGAACTAGAGGTACCACTTTTCTCATAAACTACACAGGAATTTCTCCCTCAACCCCTTCTACAAAGGGAACACCTTAAGGAGATAGTACTTCTCTGCATGTAAACAGGGATGGCAGAGTGTGGCCCCAATCTTCTTGTGGACCTGCTGAAAAGGTCCCTGCACATCCCTTTCCGCACGGCATTTGCCATGCAAAAGGGCGCCTGGAGTGTCATGCGATTGTGAGGAGCAATCTGCACAACACACTCACAATCACATGATGCTCCAGGGGCCAGCAGGCACTGATTGTGGAAGCCGAAAATGGTACACGATTGCACATTGCTCCCGAGCCCCACGTGTATTTACCTGGCGTGCGGGGTCTCCGGAGCCGTACCAGTCACGCTTCCTGCCCCAGCGCTGCCGGGAAACTCCCAGGCTGCACTGCGGAAGGAAGAGGCGGAGCTCTTGTGCGAGCAGGCAGCTCGTGAGGAGCTAAAGCAGCAGAGACACGAGAGCCTCTCGCTGGAGGCTGCTCGCATGATCCCCACACCCCAGCGCCGGAAAAAGGTGAGGTGCAGAAAGGGCCACAGACACACATAAAACTGGGCAAAAATACCTTAAGATGTCAATCACTGCTCCTGAAAGCCTTGTGGTGTTGTTTAAAGCAGACTAGCTTTTTAAGAAAAAGCCTTCCCCTCTTTAAATTAACAAAAAACAAACAAACAAATCAGAAATCACAAGTAGATAAAAAGCTAGAAGCAGCAATGGAAGCATCAGCTATGAGGAATAACTGAGAGAACAGCCTTTAATGTAACCACGGTAGGTAGGATGATCATAGAGAAGAACATGGAAGATCTGCCTAGAAATGCTTTTTACAGAAAGTATTCCAACACTCACAGACCACATGCAGAGTGATGCTGGCTTGCAAAGGAAATGGTAAGACTTGGTTCAAAGCCTGGCAGCTCACTGTAGCCATGTTGTCTTCTGCTTTGATGCTGATACTCAGGGAACTCCTGGACAATTGGTTGGCCTCGTCCGTCTCCCAATTAGTGGAAATGACTTCATCATTCTGTAAGGCACAAGGTCATGGTTGAGAGTCAAGTTGTCAAGCCTGAAAATTTAAGGCACCTGAAAGCACCTGACCAACCAGGAGCTGAAATTAGTAAGACAAGGGAGGGGCCTAGAGGTGTCAGGATGATGTCCCACTTTGCAGAGGGTAGTTCTCTACAGAACGGGGCATCCAATGACAGTCCTTTGTTTGAAAGCATTCTCTCTCTGAAGATCCCTCCAGTCCACACGCAATTGAAACACAAAGACCCCAAGGAGGGGAGAGCTACAGGGTCCTTGGAGGAGCTGACCCAAAGTTAGCACCTGCACAGCAGAAGGTTGAGCATCAGGTTTCTCATCTCAGGCTTCCTCACCACAATAAGATGAATTTTGTTTCTGTTTAAATCACAATATAAATCTGCAGCAGCAAATTTTGTGTAAATCCTTCCAATTTTTTTGCCCTTTTTGGTGGTGGTGGTGTTTTCAGCAATGTGTAAATGGCTATCCTATTGCCACATAGGAGCAAAAAAGGCATTTGACCAGTCAGAAGCATCTTCTAGCTTAAAAGGACCGTGAGCTTGTTGGTACTTTAGGGTGAAACCTGACAGACATGAGGGCAAAGGAAATAGCAAAGACTCTTAACCCAAGAAGAAAATAAGTTTTGCTTAGCCTCAGTTTTTGTTCCTTAACCCAGTGACCCTGAGAACAGAACGAAAGCCTTTGAAAACTCCATCTGAAGCAGCTCTTTGCAAGTCTGTCCAAATCAGTGGCCTGCAAATATATGGTGGTCTATGACTGTAATAAATGATTGATTGACTGATTGATTGATTGATTGATTGAAATATGGGATATTTGTGAATATTCTAACTTGCTGTTTGCTTCAAGTCATTTCTGATTGATGGTGAAATAAAGCCAAATCTATCACAAGGTTTTCTGGAGTTAAGAGCGCATGGTCACCCAGTGGGTTTTCATGGCTGAGGAAGGAATCAAACCTTAGTCTCCAGGACTGTAGATCAACTCTCAAACCATAATACTGGCTCTATTCTAACTAATGGGGGAAAGGACAAATCACGGGATATTGAGTTACTATTGTGGAGGAAATGAAATAGGAAGAAAAATAGCACAGAGCCATGAAGAGAAAAGGCTGAAGCAGAGTTGGGAAAAGTTGGTTTGGGGACTCCACCTCCAAGAATCCTCCAGCCAGAGAGTTGTAATCTGAAAGAGCATCTTCCTAAATTCTGGGCTGACGATAGGAAAAAGAGAAGCCAGAGTGGCTGAAGGAAGCCAGGCAAAGGAGGCAAAAACCAAGCAGTAATGATAGAGGTGACATGATTGGGAAAGAGGGAAGGGGTTGAACTACACTGAACACTAGGAAAAGAAACACAATGGGCAGTGCCGGTGTTGGACAGCAGCAGAGAAATCCCTGACAAAAGTCCCAAGGGATCAGAGAAGGGATTGTACAACCTAAGGGATCAGAAAAGTCAAGGAGCTGCTACCGACTCTGCACGCTTCATCCTCAGAGCTTTGGAACAGTCTGTCAGAAACACTGGGGGAGGGCATTATCTGCAAATGGAAATAGCACCACTAGATGGCACATAGCAAGAAGCTTTTTCATTTACCACATGGAAAGATAACAACAGAGAAAATGTTACAGGAACTGTAGTGGGTGGGTGGGGAACAGTATGCTATTTATAAGATTTCCAGCTCCATTTGTTTTGAGGAGAACCTGGACTTCTCTCCACACAACAGAAAACGAAACCTCACTTTAAAAAATGGGGCATGCAATAAAATAGTCCTCCTCTCTCTGAAGTGGAACAAGAGGAAAATCAAATCCACCACACACATTAGCAAACATTGATCCCAGAACAAGGGGGTGGGGTGCCTGAGACCCCTTAAGACTAGACAATGTTTGGCTTGTCTTATTTTTTCATAAAGGAGGCACAAAACACTTTCAGAGGTGACTCTGTCAGAGCACTTTTACTAAGTCAATAGAACATCAATGTCCTGGAGCTGAGAAGTGAACTTAGAGAGGAAGACTCATAGCGGTCATTTATAATAATCCATGTGCTTGAGTCCCAGTGAAGAGCAAAGGCTTCCAGCACTGTGACTCATCCGTGACTTAGTAGCAACCATAAAACATGTTCTTTTTTTGGTACTATTTTGTTTGCCATCTTCCTCATCTGGAGTACTGCATTCAGTTCTGAGTGCCTCATTTTAAGAAAGAAGGAAAGTTGGAGAGAAATGATGATAAACCGTAGGGAGAGCAAAACATACAAGGAAAAATAGAAGGAGCTGGGCACATTCAGCCTGGTAAAGAGGAAGACTGAGGGGTGGCATGATTGTACTCTTTAAAAACCTCAAGTGCTATCTCAGAGAGGAGAGAGCAAGCCTGTTCTCTACTGCCCCAGCAGCTGGGACCAGGTGTAATAGTTTTAAGTTACAGGAGAGTAGATTTTAATTGACCATTAGAAGGAATTTCTTAACAGTATGAGCATTTCTGCAACGGTATCAATTGCCTGGAGAGGTTGGAGTCTCTATGTCTGGACAACTTCAGAAAGTGTCTTAGACAGTTACCTGCCAGAAATGCTTTAGCTGGAGATCCTGGTCATTTCCGCACGAGACTGTTATAGCGCTTTGATTCCACTTTCAACATCCTATGGAATCCTAGGGTTTGCAGTTTTGGGAGGGGCCAGACGGCCCCTCCCAAAACAGCAAACCCGAGGATTCCATAGGATGTTGAAAGTGGAATCATAGTGCTATAACAGTGTCGTGCGGAAATGGCCCCTGTATTGAGCAAGGGGTCAGACTCCATGGCCCATGGGGTTGCTTCCAGCTCTTTGATTCTAAGCCCATGCCCTGGAACCCATTTGTCTCTATACTTCAGAGCTTCAGACATTCATTTTTAACTATACCAAGTAAAATAGGACAGGTTTATTATTAGTTTAGCCTATTAAATAAGTAGGTGTAAAAATGCACCTGGCAGTAGTTAGAATTCAACATGTCTGCTAGTCTTGAGCCTCCCTACCGGGATGTAGCTATCAGGGAAGGGGAAATGAGGGCATTGCCCCACACACACAAAATAATTCTGCCCACCCCATGAAATTTTCCTTCAGGCCCCAAATTTCTAGTGCTGCAGCAACTTAAAATTTCAGTCAAACATTTAGAAATACAATTTAGGCATCCAAAGTAAATGAGACAGGCCAAGTGACTAAGGAAATGTTAAACACAGCAGATATGACTGTTCTAGGTACAAATGATTCTCAGTGCCGCACTCTCTGTGATGCTAGAAATGTGCACAATGAACGAAAATCTCATACAGGACCAGAATTCTTATTTGGAGCACAAAGCTCTTATTTCTACCCCATCCACCCTCCCGCAATAGCTACACTGGTGCTTGTTGTTGTTGTTGTTGTGTGCCTTCGAGCTGTTTATGACCTATAGCGACCTTATCATGGAGTTTTCTTGGCAAGATTTGTCCAGAGGGGGTTCACATTGCCTTCCTTTGATGCTGAGAGAGTGTCATTTGCCCAAGGTGACCCGGTGGGTCTCCATGGCTTATGGAAGGTAGGAAGGCTCAAAACTAGCAGACATGCTGAATTCTAACTACTGTCAGCTGCTTTATTTAATAGGCTAAACTAAGGTCACCACAGTGGGTCTCCAGGGTAGTAGTCCAATGCTCAATCCACCTCAATCTCACACCAGTGCTACCCACCTTAAAAATGATTCTGGGACTTGTTAGCACCAGTCGTACATTTATGCTCTGCTTCCAGCAAAGCAGGTCTGAAAAAATTGTGGAAGCTCCAGTTATGGAGATGAGATGGGAGCAGGCTTGAGTAAAATGCACTTCCTGCCCTCCCACTTTCTGAGTCCACCTCCTTGCCTCTGTGACCCTGACCATTCATTTGTCACCTCAGTCTAGATGAATACAAGGAAAATGCAGACTTCATTTCCTTGTTGCTTGATTTTGACATCATTTGTATGCATGGAAACAGCAGGTGAATAGGCTGCAAGGAGGAGGAAATGGAGCCCCAGGGAACTTGGGGGTCAGCAATAAACCCCCTTTCAGGGTGTGTGCCTCTTGGCAAGTACCCAACAATGCCAACCCTTGGTGCCAATTTGAGCCTTCTGCTTCTCAGTTTTCATGTCCTTGTTCTGTACGGATGTTCCCTTTCTCAGCTCTCCCTCTCCCTTCCTTTCCAAATTGCAACTCTAGGCAGATTCTCAGCAGTTCAAGCCACCCACACTCAGCCCCCTTCTTAATTATCGCCACCACCTCAGGTGAAACTCCCATCTAATGAAGTTAATCCAGAAGGAATAGAGAAAAAAGGAGTTAGAGAAGTATTGCAGTACAAATACATATTATTCCAACCGGCTCCAGAGATTACAAGGGGCCTTTGTTAAAGAATAACCAATAACCAAGATCAGCCTGCTGGCTAACTGCAGCTGAGGGGATCAAGCCCAAATTCTTATGCTTTTATTGCATGAGAAGTCAGAGTTCTAACAAGAAAAAAAGAACAGATTTTTCACCATGGAGGTTCCTCTGCCTTGAAATGAAGTGCCTTTACTGTTTTTGTTCATTTGTTTTTTGTGTTGCTGTTATTGTTTGGTTAGAATGCTGGAACTGGACTTAATATACTGCAACGTCTGGGTTCTACTGTAGTCCTTAGTAAGCAATGAACCTCACTAGCTAATTTTTGCCTCTCACTCTGATCTACCCAACAGGGCTGTCAGGATGATTAGGTGGAGAAAAGGTGAGCCATGTATGTTGCCTTGAAGTCAGTGGAGGAAAATGTAACTAAATGATTAAATAAATGTAACTAGGGAATACATAAATATAGTTTTTATCATCATCACCATAATTTTTGCTGGCTTTTTTTGCCCCTACATAAAAGCCCCCTAAGTGCCTTTAGATAGCACCAATGAGGCCTTTCTGAGTGTTCTCTGTTAAAGGCTGTAATGCTTTTGTAAATTGAAAAGCATTTGATCATTTTCAGAATTGGGGGCTATTTTCACACTTCTTGCTTGCTGGATTTGTTATTGCGTATCAATCATCAAAACACAGGACTAGAGGGGACCCCCTGCCATGCAGGACTAAACAAGTAAAGCACTCTCAAAAGAAGGCCATTCAGCCTCTGTGTAAAGAAGAAGGAGATACCACCCCCTCTAAGGCAGCCCATTCCACTGCCAAACAGCTCTTACCACTGAGAAGTTCCTGCTAATGTTTAAGTGGAATATTTTTTCTTATAATTTTAGAACTTTACCTTAGCGAGTTGTTTTTAAATATAGAGGGGATGTCCTTTGAGCATTGGGAAAAGTAGTCTATGAGGATGTTGATATACACCATTTATGTATATGTGTATGGCACACACATACACTTTTTCCATAGACAAATGAACACAGTACTTATAAAAGTTCCGTTTTTAGACAACAGTTCCCCAACAAGCACAGCAACTACAATTTTGCCACAGTCCACCACCCCATTCTCTGCCTGCTACTCACAAAACACAGTTGAACCCCTCAACCCTAACTAGCATCCCCAAATTTTCTCACTCACCTTCAGCCATTGCAGGGTTGCCAATGGGTTCCCACTCACAGAAAGACAGGTCAGTTTGAGGTCCTTGCCTTTTACTATAGGGCCATCATATCCTTCAATGTGGGGTGGCTGGGGGAGGACTGAGAAACAAAGAGAGGGGGGGATTAAACTGAACCAGGGCTCAGTAAGCAATCAGAAGATGCCAACATCTTGTCAAAGCAGAACTTAGGAAAGATCCTTTGGGGGACTACAAGTCCCAGAATCCCCAAGCTTTGTATCAAGGTAGGGTATTGTGTTTTGCTTTAAAAGCTTGACCCGAATGCAATGAGTCAGGAACACTGTTGGGACACTGTGGCTATTTCCACACTAGACTGTTATATCACTATTACTCCACTTTCCACATCCTATAAAATCCTGGAAGCGCTAGCATCCTATGGAACCCTATGGAAGCGCCAGCCCACTGTTTCTTAAGCTGTCTGATGTAGGTGACCCCAGGAGTCCATAGAATGTTGAAAGTGGAATAACAGCACTATAACAGTCTAGTGCCAAAATGGCCTGTGATGTCCACCAGCTGGAAACATGAAATCCAAAGGGAACTTGGAGGTAATCTAGCCCACTGTTTCTTAAGCTATCTGATGTAGGTGACCAGCAAATTCTTCCCCAATAAGCCAGGGACTATATCTGTGCCAGTTGGTTACCACTCTTTCTTTTTTCCAGGGAGTGACAGCTGATGATTTGTGGACAAGCCCCCAGAATGTTTTCAGGAGAAAAGAAAGAGTGGTAACCAAGTGGCACAGATACACTCTGAGCACCACTCTGATCTAGGACTGATCTAGCCGAGCTCCCTGCCCAGTGCAGGATCTGCTCTACAAGACGCAAGGACCGCATTCCCCGGAAGATGTTTGTACAGTTTCTGCTTCAAAACCTCCAGCAAAAGTTAGCCTATTCCTTTGCAAGGCAGTAGAGGCCAGTGTCAAAAAAACTGTTACCATAAGGTAATGTCTCTTCAATATTTTGCCAGTACCATCTTATTTGTCCTTTCCATCCAACAGAGAAAAGCTGTATATGAACCTGAGGCTCAGCAGGAAAGTTTGGTGGAGTTACTTTTACTACAGTTTCCAGAATTCCTCACCCAACATAAACAGATAACTATAGGAAGCTCTGCTCTGAAATGGAACCTTTACAAAGAAACCTCCCTTTCTACAAGTTTGTAGGTTCACCCTTTCATAGACCGAAGAAGTTTAGCAGAGAAACCCAACCCTGTTTTTTGAACCAGGCTAGTTAATGTTGGAACAACTGTGCAGAGTGAAGTTTGAAACAGCCAACCAGAGAAGCTGGGCTGACTTTTCACTCAGATCAAGGGCAGGAAGAACTTGACCTTTAAATGCTGCTTCTATAGTCATATGGTAGAAAACTATAGGAATGGATCAGCCCAAATCCAATTCATAAATATGGAAGACAGCAAGAAAGTACAGTCAGCCTCCACATTTGCAGGCTTCACTTTTGCAGACTTGATTATTCACAGATTACTTACTGCCACATCTGCTGCCTCCCTTTGCC
The DNA here is from genome assembly GCA_948472985.1 of Iguana delicatissima. Classification (NCBI taxonomy): domain Eukaryota; kingdom Metazoa; phylum Chordata; class Lepidosauria; order Squamata; family Iguanidae; genus Iguana; species Iguana delicatissima. The sequence goes on from CAOKZL010004058.1 coordinate 16,101, forward strand.
ATTTTTAATAGGGACTGCAAGCCTGGTGAGACTGAGAAACTGCAAATGGGGCTTGTAAGTCCCTATTGAAAATGGTGTAGGGCAGCACTGGAGGTGGCTGTAAGTCCCACCAGCCAGTCGCTTCTGCCTTGTGAAGGAACCCTGATGCCTCAAAGGAATCTACAATAGGTTGAATATGGTGATCATACTTTTTTGTGTGTTAAATACAGTTTGGGGGGGCCTAGAGTTATTCACATTTTTTCCACTCTCATGGGAGTCCTGTGCCCCTAACCCTAGCAAATGTGGAGGGATGACTGTACTTAACCAGTAGGCCTTCCCTGCTTCCAACATCCTGGGACATCAGCACTATTTAATATAGCCTATGCATGTAAAATCTAATGTACATCATTCCAGAGCAAATGATTCATTACTACATTTTATCCAGGAAATCAACTGTGTGAAATCAGCCCACATGCATTAGATTTTATGTTTGATGACTATATTCAAAGCAATGATGTAGTGGCTAAAGGCTCACATACAGGCACTCATCTGGGCAGTATACAGTCCCATAGCCAGTCACCAAAGCTGGGGTGGGGGTGCTATGCCAATCTAAATCCACAAACCAGTTCTTACAGTTCTAGGGCAGAATATATTGATAGTCATGCTGGTGTAATTGAGAATTACAGCACCAGAAGTACTGTTGAGAGGCAGTGCACTAGGATGTCTCTCATCCTGGAGAGAAGTGACTAGTGGGGTGCCACAGGATTCTGTCCTGGGCCTAGTGCTATTCAACATCTTGGATGAAAGAATAGAGAGCATGCTGATCAAATCTGCAGATGATACCAAGTGGGGAGGGGTTGCGAATACGCCAGAGGACAGGATCAAAATTCAAAATGATCTTAACAGATTGGAGAGCTGGGCAAAAGCTTACAAAATGAATTTCAACAGAGAAATGTAAGGTCTTATAAACAGGCAGAAAAAATGAAATGCACAAATACAGGATGAGAGACACCTGGCTGTGCAACAGTACGTGAAAGGGATCTAGGAGTCTTAGGAGACCAAAAGCTGAACATGAGTCAGTAGTGTGATGTGGCAGTCAAGAAAACCAATGCAATTCTTGGTTGCATAGTTTCCAGATTGAAGAAAGTAATAGTACCATTCTATTCTGTTTTGGTCAGACCTCATACTGTGTCCAGTTCTGGGCACCTCATTTCAAGAAGGATACTGAAAAGCTGGAATACGTCCAGAGGAGGGTGACTAAAATGGTGAAGGGTCTGGAAACCATGCCCTATGAGCAGCATCTTAAGGAGCTAGGTATGTTTAATTTGCAGAAGAGAATGTTAAGAAGGGACATGATAGCCATGTTTAAATATTTGAAAGGATACCATGTCGAAGAGGGAACGGGCTTGTTTTCCACTGCTCCAGACACTAGGACAAGGAGCAATGGATTCAAACTGCAGGAAAAGAGACTCCACCTGAACCTCAGGAAGAACTTCCTGATGGTCAGAGCTGTCCAGCAGTGGAATATGCTTCCTCAGAATGTGGTGGAGTCTCCTTCTTTGGAGGTTTTTAAACAGAGGCTGGATGGCCATCTGTTGGGAGTGCCCTGATGTGTGTTCTTGCATAGCAGAGGGTTGGACTCGATGGCCCTTGTGGTCTCTTCCAACTCTTATGATTCTATGACTCTAGTATGTCCTTGTGCAATACCTTTTCCCCAGCTGTGCAACAGTAGCTAGATAGCACTGGGGTGCAACCCTCACAGCCAAGCAGTGGTTGAAGAGTTGAAGCTGCACCCCACTGTCATCTGGCTATCATTGTGCGGCCAGGGAAGGAGGAATAACTGTAGTCTTCCAGACCTCCAGCACAAACTAGGCTATTGGACTCTACCTCCACCACAAACATGATACTTAAAAAGTGCGTGGGCTTTAAGTTTCTTTCACCCTAGATGGTTAACTACAGGATCCTGGAACTTATAGTTTAGTCCTCTAAACTATCCTGGAACTTATAGTTTAGTCCTCTAAACCAGAGATCTCTGCTGCAGAACTCTAAATAGTGACAAAACTAGAAATCCCACATTTCCATACACTGAAGCTATAGCAGTTAAAGTGAGAGTGAGGTACTACAATCAGTCCTCACTTGAGGCTTTCATTTTTCATAGATTTGATTATTTGCAAGTTTCTCCAACCCCTGCCCCCACAGTTCAAAGTGCTTATTTTCTTTCCTTTCACTCTCGGTGGTTCCAGTCAGACCGCATGGCCCTTTTAAAAAAAAACCTTCTGGTCCTCCTTCTCCATAAATCACTGTCTGGTCAACTAAGGATGGATTGCAGCCTGATTTCTCAGCGCCACAAACCCTCTCTCCATGCCCCCCCCACACACCCCCAAAGAAGATGGATGAGACAGAGAAAACATAGAGCCACCACGCTGACCTATCCTCTCTCCCTCCCCTAGGCCATTTCCACACTAGCCTATTATAGCGCAATGATTCCACTTTCAACCTCCTCTGGAATCCTGGTGTTTGCAGTTTCGGGATGGGCCGGCTGGCCCCTTCCAAAACTGCAAACCCCAGGATTCCAGAGGAGATTTAAAGTGGAATCATCGCACTATAACAGGCTAGTGTGGAAATGACTTTAATTTGGCCCTTTGTGTGCCTGTTCTGCCCACCATCTGTACTTAGACTTATCTGACAGATTGTGCAAATTTGCTAGTTCAGAGAAGTGCCTTAGAGCAGTAGTTCTCAAACTTTTTATCCCTGGCCATTTCTGCACTAGACTGGTATAGCACTATTATTCCACTTTCAACATCCTATGGAATCCTGGGATTTGCAGTTTAGGGAGGGACCGCCCTGCAAACCCCAGGATTCCATAGGCTGTTGAAAGTGGAATAATAGTGCTAATGCAGTCTAGTGAGGAAATGGCCTCTGTGATCCCCTTTACATCTACATGAGGATGTTGCACCCCTCCGCCCCATGCTCCTCTGCTCGATGTCCTATCCGATAACTCTTCCTCCCTTTCTCACTCATAGGCCCCTCATGCCACACATGCCCTCTGTCCTAACACTATGGTCCTTTCCGCACTACATTTTTATAGTGTTACTATTTCACTTTCAACATCCTGTGGAATTCTGGGGTTCAGGGAGTTTAGGGAGGGGCCTTTAGAATTCTCCATGAGAGAGCTCTTTGGCCTCTGTAAACTACAAACCCCAGAATTCCACAGGATGTTGAAAGTGGGATAATAGCACTATAACAGTGTAGTGTGAAAAGGTCCTGGGTTTTCATGGTCACTAAGAGGCATGTGCCTGCTGCAGCAATGATGGAACATTTGCAGAAGCTGAACTGGAAATTATTATTGCTGTCTGAGGTTGGAGGAAGTTGTAATGGGGAAAACGCTTTGCATTGCTCTTTTACAGAGACTAGTCAACCCTCGCAGTGCTCACACACACACACACACACACACACACACACACACACAAAAACACACACAGAGGTTTGCTCTTCTTTTTCATATTTGCTAGACTTGCAGACTGATATTTCTTGCACCCCAACTCCAGAGCAACAATTGTGCTCCCTCCTGGGGTCCTATCCCACAGTTTAAGAACCACTGCTTTAGAGAATTCTTAACCACCTCCCCAAACTACAGAATTCTATAGAATGGAAAAATGGCAGTTAAAATGGCATTGAACTGTTGTAATTGTGCGGCGTGGATATCCCAGGATTTACCAGCAGGTGACTGGATTGTTTGCTGTAGATCAGCAAGACTTCTGGGCTGAAATTGTCTTAATAAGAGCAACAAACCTCTTCCCCCCACACACAAAGAAATTCAGTGTAAGGATTCCTGTAGTAACCCATTTGCAAATTTATACTTCTTCGTGCGTCTCATCCCATATATTGTTTGTCGGATGCGGTGTGTGTAATTGGCGCTGCCCTCTGAGCCACCATTTTTGCAGTTGGATCCACTGGGTAGGCCTTGGGGTTTTTAATCAAAACAACAACCCAATCGATTCTGCAAGCCTGAAGTCTTCTCATGCCTGCTCTAAAACACTCACAGGATGCTCACAATAAACTAAGTCAACATCATCAAAATAATAGGATAAAAGCTGAAGGCAGATGGGGTAGGAAAATAGATTGGAGGCTTCTGCTTTGAATGGCAGCCCCTCCTGATCCACAGAGGAAATTAAACACACCCACACCCAAACAGACTGTCTACAAAGCAGTATTCTCTCTTCTTTTTTTTTAAGGTGATAAAAATATTGCATTTTTTTCCCTGATTAAACTGACCAATATAGGTCATTTCCATCACAGGTTTAGCCGATCTGGGTCTCTCTGTCTCTCCCTCTCTCTTTTTTAAGAGCCTCAAACCCCGTTTATTATCTTGCACTGCAGACTCCCCTCGCTTGATCTTGTCTGTTTGCTTTCTCTTGTATGGAGGCTCTTGTTTCTTTTTCCTTTTATTACTAAGTGCCCCTGGGTGATCTCTCTCCTCCACTTTCCACCCTCCCTCTTCCTTCTCCCCATCCCACTTCCTTGCGTGTTTGTTTTTTATTAAGAGAGTAATAAAGCAGTCTCCTTGGGCACTTAGTTGCTGTTATAATGATGTTGCCGTAGCCCTGGCAAAGGTCTGACAAAGCATTCTGTGCGACTTACACAGGATGTTCACGGCGAAGCCAACCACCGCTGGGATGAGAGCAACGACGTTAGAGGCTCTGCAGGTCAGCCGTCGCCTATTGTCTGAGCTCTCGGGGGTGATCCTAGAAGAAAGGAGCCTTGGGGAAGAATTCATCGCTGGCATTTGAGGAGTCGCTCTAGCCATTTACTCCATTTCTTTAGTCACTTCTTGCCTTCTCGTGGCAAATTTGGAGAAGTTATTTGTGTGGACTACAGCCCTGCAGATGTGCCAGCCGTCCTGGCCAGCGATACTAGCTTAGATCCTGGGCAAAGTGATTTGACTACAATCCCCAGAATCCCTCAGTCAGCATAGCTGGCTGGTCTGTTTGGCAAGGGGATCCTGGGAGTTCTGGTCAAATAATGCACTTTTCCCAGGATCCCAGCTTTGCCTATTGCTGAATTTTATATTTTTAACAGAAAATATGATGCACACCACCCAGAAAAAATTGATTAGTGGTCACTTTTAAAAATGTTTGGATAGATGGATGGATGGATGGATGGATGGACAGATAGACAGATAGCAAGGAGGAAAGAAGGGAAAGAAGGCAAGGAAAGAATTTGACTCCCCATTGCCACGCTGCATCCTTTCCACATTTCGGACATTTCCACACTAGCCTGTTATAATGTTATTATTCCACTTTCAACACCCTATGGAATCCTGGGGTTTGTAGAGGCCCACTAAATGCCTCTCCCTCAACTGCAAACCCCAGGATTCCATAGGATGTTGAAAGTGGAATAATAGCACTATAACAGGCTAGTGCGTAAATGGCCTTCTTCAGCTTTCTGCTTGTGCTGTTTGTAGTTTAAAACAACAGAAAGCAAATGGTCCAAAACCCAAGACATTTTGTTGCCCAAGACAAGATAACGTCCTACATCCATTCCATAATTTAAGGCCCCTAAAAACTCTTCCCACCTCAGGGTAGCCTCAGTGTTGAAGAGTTTATCTCTGGAGCCAGGCTGGATGTGAGATGTCACATCTGTCAGATCTGTGTCGCCTGCAGAAAAGGGGAAGGGAGATAAGAGGGGGGCAAATTCACTGATCAAATCATCCTTCCAAACAGTAGCCCTCAAAAATAGTTCAATAGGTTTGAGCCCTTTCACACTATACAGTTAGAGCCCTATGACTCCATTTTGACTTCCATGGCTACATCCCTATGGAAACCTCAGGTTTGTAGTTTGGTGAAGCAGTAGAACTCTCTGTCACAGAATTCTAAATACCCTACCCTAAACCCCACCCTAAACTGAATTCTTATGGGTGGAACCACAGTCAGTAAAGTGGATTCATAGCAATCAAATTGTCAAAGGGCACAGGTGTGAAACATGATTTTAATAACTAATTTTCATCACTAATATTTTCACGTATTTTTCCAGTGAACATCATATATCAAGTTTGTAATGCACATGTAATCTAAAACTTTTTTTAAAAGACATGTATGCAAATACCTTGGCTGCACTCAAGACGATGTGGGAGAGGAGATGACCTAACCACTTGATGCCAACATGACAGCCCTCTTCCCAGCAACCGTAGAAGGCAACCTAGTGTGGTCTTAAAGACCAGCAAGACATTTCAATGATCCCTAACCCAATAGTTTTCTGGTAGAATGTACTTCACAAACAGAGATAGGAAGAGTTCCTCTTTTAAACACCCAGAATTCCACAGCCAGCATGGCCAATGGAGATGCAGCCATGGGTTGGTGGGTACTCATCTTGCTATCAGAAAAAAAACATCCTGTCCCTAGGAGCTGCCTCTATGCCTCCATTTATAATCTCAAGGCCAGCCAATGGCATTTTGTAGTCTGAAGCAAAGAACAAGATGGAACCTGTTGAACAAAAGCCAACTGGCAGCTGAATCTTTTTTTAGCACTTGTGGTGAGACAGCATCTTCCGCCACACCTCAAGGCAGCACACCGACTTAGAAGATGCACTGTAGGTTATATAGCATGCACCATTCTCTTCCAACATCTTTACTTTTGAACATCTGCAACCTGCAGCAACCCCCTCACTAATCGTAGGACTGGACTTCCATACTTGTGATACTCATAGGGTTTGATGGTGTATTCCTGCACAACAGGGAGCTGGACTCCGTGGCCCTTGTGGTCTCTTCCAGCTCCACGATTCTGTGGTTCTATATATGGGACTGCCCTGTTTATTTGTAAAGATTACAAGGACATCTTCAGTTCCCCATTGTCCAGATGAAATTCTGCCTAGCAGGACAATGCAGTTCCAAGACTTCTCTTTGCTTAAAGGAAGTGGGGAGCATGTAGCAAATCAATGCAGCTGCAGGAAGCAATGGGGTGCTGGAAGCCATTTCCTTACCCATACTGAAGGCAATCTCAGCCGGAGGCCGGGCATCATTCACTTGGCAAGACACCGTGTATTCCTTGCCAGCAACCCAAGTCACAGTGCTGTTGGCCTCGTACTCCGTAATGAGTGGTCTTTTAGGGGGAACTGTACAAAAAGAAGCACAGTGGAAAATGTTGACTTGAGGGTGCTTTCCTCCCTTCACTTCTGCAGTCAGAAGCACTCCCAAGGTCATTTCCATGTCTTAAAACCCCTGGCAAAAATTATCTAACCCTCCTGCCCCTGCTCAGTGATGGGGAGTTGGGGTGAGTGGAGACAGAGAGAGAGGAAGGGGTTTTGGCAGAAAGAGAGAGAGGAGGGTCATAAAAATAGAAAACGGTGGCAGAAAGGAAGATGGAGAAAAAGAGAGAGGTTAAAGAAAAAGGAGGTCAGAAGAAAAGAGAGAAAGGGGAAGGAGGAAGCAGAAAGAAAAACAAAGGGAAAAGTAACAGAGAAAAAGAAGTTTTCCTGCCTGCAGCATAACCAGTGCCAGCCTGAAGTCCCTAACGAAGTATCAAGATTGATTTTGGTCCTTGACAGAAAAAAGATTTCTCATGGGAGAAGAGATAGGCAAATAATCTGAGCTGGTATAAAGTAGCTATGCTTTATACTGAGCTGGTTTCTGAATAAATTTTGGAGGAGGAGGAAGTGATACAGATCTGATTAGGAAGGTAACTGAGCACAACGCTCCACAGATTCCCTCTGGTACTTACTAAGCACAGTGAGTTGCACACTACGGGAGATAATACCTCCACTTTTCTCTGACGGTCCCACCTGGCATTCATATAAAGCATCATCGTCCAGTTGACTCCTTATTACTTGCAAGTTATACTGTCCTGGAGAATCGGAAAACAATTATTTATTAATTATATGGACATCCTCCCTTTGCTCCAACAGGTCAAGAAGATGATTCTCCTCCTCCGTACTTTATTTACTAATTACATTTGTATCCTACCTTTCTGTCCAATGAGCTAAAAGCAGCACGTATGGCCCCAGGCCCCTCCTAAACTGCAAACCCCAAGACTCCATTGGATGTTGAAAGTGGAATAATAGCACTATAACAGGCTAGTGCGGAAATGGCCTATGTCTTGACTGATAGTACTGACTGAACCCCACCTTGCCTCCCCTCAAACACAGGATGGCTCACCTTTGTTAGGCTCACCCACCATGCTGTAGCGAGGGAAGCGTGGAATATTTCGATCAGGCCCCAGCAAAAGCCCGTCCTTCACCCACTGCACAATGCCAGAGATGTTGTCCACCTCACACTTTAACAGAGCTGTTCTCCCTTCATGAATGGTGGTGTTATCTGGTTCCACTCGAAAAGCCTGCTGAAAGTTCTCTGCGTGACCTAAGAGAGACCAAACATGAATAACAATCAACAGCTGTGTTCACTCAAGGACTGTCTCTTTCCTCCAAGTGGAGTACACAGCATAAAAAAAAACTCAATTTCTGTTCAGCTAAAGAAATCTTTAAAAACTGAGAAAATCAGAGAACAGTTGAAAGTCCCAGGTTCAAAAGATGTCTCTGCCTCCTCATCAGGAGAGGGCCTGCTGCATTTCCTGCCAATATTTGGTGGGAATACAGAGTGGGAAGCCAAATGGCATTCCCAACCCGTTGCCATGGTACTGAAGGCAAGCCAACTTATTATGGCCCAAGAGGCAGAAAATCCTATAAGCACATCTCTGTGGGAGGAAAGATACAATAGCAACCACCACGTAATTAATAATTTCCTACTGTTTCATGACACCTTAGGGCAGACCCTGTCATTAGATGGAGCTGGTTTAAGCAGCTGGTTTTGGGTGTCAAGGCAGCAAATTGGGCTTTAATTAATTAATTAATTAATTGATATTTTATTATTATTATTATTATTATTATTATTATTATTATTATTATTATTACAGCTTTACTTTTAGGAGGAGAGTTTCTAGGAAACAGGATTAGATATGAATAGTCATTGAAAAGACATATCAGCGCTCTATTCATGTACCATCCTTCAGTTAAACATTCTCACCTTCTTTGGTCAGGTCCAGGAAGAAGCAAATGAGCAGGACATCCAGGCCCTGGGGCACCATTCTGATCATTCCTATTTGGAGGTAAAAAATGAGAATTTCTGCATGTTGAAGCTACGTTCAATCATCAGACACAAAGAGATGACTGTGACACTTATGGGTAAGTGATGGCAAGGGTGGCCTCTGGCACTCCTCTTCATTTGATCCCATGGATAATATTGGGCGAACATTAAGAACATAAGAAGGTGGGAACTTCTAAACCTGAAGCTCCCAAACAGAAGTTGTGAGACTACAGCTGCCAGACGATTTATCATACTATCTGGGAAATGTCTCTCAAAAACTTCTGGGGAGCCAGGTTTCAAAACCAGATGGAGGCTTCCCAGTGCTTCCAGTAGAAAGATGTTGTACACTATTGCATCTTTTGTCCTTCCTAGAAGATGGTAAGAAAAAGGCTAAAAGGGGCAATGGAAAAACAGATGAGGGTTGCAAGCAGAAGTCTCACTCCCAATAACTTTCTACTCCCTGGTCATAGTTTCTGTGAATGAGGCAGAACAATTGCAATGAACGAGTCATCTCGAAGCATCCTGCCATGTTGAATCATCTAGGCCAGAGGTGGAGAAAGTGCAGCCCATGGTCTGCACGCAGACCTGGGACCCCATTTTACAGCCTGCAAAGACTCCCCATGAAACCCTGAGGCCCCAGCCACCCCCCATTCTTCTGATGATTTTTGTCCCCAAACAGTCCAAAATAAGAGCCTACGATCATGAGCCAGTGGGAGCTGCCTTTCCTACTCCCAGTTCCTGCCCAGCCACATCTCTGCCAGCATTGTCTGTCCTGTGCATTCTTGACACTTCCCCTTACGTGTTCCCTCACCACTCATCACCCACCCTCTGAGGCCTCCCCACACTCCTCCCCACTCACCCACCCCCATTCCAGCAGCAGCACTCCCTCACAAGTCTCCAGCAGCAGCCTGGCCCTGTTCCTCTTTCAGGATCAAAGGAGGGCATATGAGCTGCCATTTCTCCCAGGCATAAACTGGGAGACACAAAAGCCAGGATGGTTCAGCAAACGGGGCACCACCTGTCTAACCTGAACATTCTTCTCGGCCACCAGGATGGGGGAGGTATAAAGTGTTCTTAGGCCATTTCCGCACTACATTCTTATAGCGCGATTATTCAACTTTCAACATCCTATGGGATCCTGGGGTTTGCAGTTTAGGGAGGGGTCGGCCGCACTGCTAAGAGTGTAGTGCGGAAATGGCCTTAGAGTCTAAGGCTTAGACCTTGCAACAGAGGATACTGAATAGCAAAATTAGTTGGCTTTACCTTCTGGTGATCTCTTCACTCAGCCTTTGGGAACCACTCCATCCCACCAGCCCCATTAAACATCAACTGCCAGGACATGGAAGTGAACCACAGTTGGCCCTCCACATTTGTGGGTTTGATTTTTATGGATTTGATTTTCTGCAAGTTTCTCCAGCTTCTGCCCCTGGCTCCACCTCAGGTGCTTTTTTTTTTTCAGGAAAGCTTTTCCTCTTGGTGGCTCTGGTCAGGCCACACAGCCCTTTAAAAACCTGCCTGATCCTCCTCTTCCACCACCACCAGCTGCTGCCCGGCCAGCTAAGGACGGCTTGCAGCCCAGTTTTCAGCACCACAAACCCTCTCCCAGTGTCCCCTCACACCCAAGGAAGGAGATGGGCAAGAGAGAGGAGGTACAGGACCATCATGCTAACTCACGCCTTTTCCTGCTCCTTTTCCTGACCTGGTTTGGTCTCTAGGTGTCTATTCTCCCCACCATGCCTCAGCCCCCTTTCCAAACACACACACACACACACACACACATACACACACACACACACACACACACACACACTTGTGTGAGGGTCCTGCATCCCTAACCCTAACAAATGTGGAGGGTTGACTGTATACTTTAATCATGAATCACGCAACACAGCAATGAAACTACACCTCATCTTTTCCTATGAACTTACCTTGTTCCCAGGGACAGATGCCAGTCAGATTCGTAGCTGCCTCTCCGGAAGTGAGACCGTCAGTCAATGAGATGGCTGAGATTCTAGCTCTGGTCCTCCTCCACATCTCCTCCTTGAAAGATCCGCCCACTTCCATCCCTCAAGGCAGCACTAAAAAAATTGCAGTACAAGCAACCCACCCATGCTCCATGGAGAAGTCTTTGATTGAACTAAGGCATGGGAAGTAGCTTCCACCCAATTACAGCTATATTCAAGTAGTAAGCAATTTCCAGCATACTGCTTCCCCTAGGTTTTTACTTTTACTTTTCCTTACCTCTAAGAAAGCAAATACAATTTTCAAAGGTTTTTTTTTCCATTTTGGTTTATATTTGTTCAGAGAGTTTAAAAAAAATAAATGGGAGAGGTCTGATCCTGAAGATTTATTACTTAAAAAGCTCAGAACCTGGGCCTCCATTCATTAGATTCATTCATCTAATGGTCCATTCATTAATCTAATTAACTAAGGCCCTTTTTGCACACCACCTCCACACGAAATGGCCACGGGATGCCCACAAGATCATGATGACAGTTCTTCATGATGTTGTCACCATCCCATGGCCGTCCTGTCACAATCGCAGCTTAAATCATGTTTGGGTTTCTTCCGAACATGACTCGCAATTGTGGAGTCGTCCCACGTCCCTCTTGCACTTACCAGTTGTGCAGAATGTCAGGAAGCACAATGGCTGCGCTTCCTCCCCCAGCGCAGCCTGGGAAATTGCCAAGCTGAGCTGCAGAAAGGAGGGGCTGAGCCTCGCGCTTCCTCCCATCCAGCTGGTGTGGAGGGAGAGTGCAGCAGACGCGATTCCCTCCTGGGAGAGGCTTTCCCGGGATTGCCACACGATGGCTCCAGGAGAAAGGTAACATGCAAGAAGGGCCTTATACGCCAGCTTATCAGATATCAGTCGAAAAGTATACCAACATTCAGTTCACAGAGTGGCTCATACTCTACAGCCCTCAATGACAAAATCACAAAATCATAAACTGGAAGGGAGCTCAGGAGTGTTCTAGTCCAAAAGTAATCCATAGCTAGAGCATCTCTCAGTGAAGGTCATCCAACTTTTGCTTTAAAAGCCTGTAATGAAGGAGAGTCCTTTACAAGGTAGCCAAGGTTTGCACAGCGAACACATTTCCTCCACCATCTGTGCTTTTCTTAGCTCAACCCCCAACATGTATGTGAACCATAAATAATTTCTAGTAATACATTTGGCTAGTAACAGTATTTGGAATTATTAAATACCAGCATCAGAATTATCCAAGCCATATAGTTTTTTCCAGTTTCTATGTAAGGTTGTGAAAGCTCAACAGTGAAGACAGCTGAGAGGGAGAAAATCCATTGATTTGAAATATGGTGCTGGAGGAGATTTCTACAGATACCATGGACTGCTAGAAAGACAAACGAATGGGTCCTAGAGTAAATCAAGCCTGAACTGTCAGGAAAAGCCCAGATAACTAAGGCCATTTCTGTACTAGACTGTTATAGCGCTATTATTCCACTTTCAACATCCTATGGAATCCTGGGGTTTGCAGTTTAGGGAGGGGCCAGCCAGTCTCTTGGAGGTCTCAGATCCATAGGATCTCCATAAACCAAAGTCAACCTGATGGCAAACAACAACAACAACAGAATCAGATCCCATGTTACTCAGAACAGCTCTGTGGCTGCAGGACATTCCTTCTCTCCTTGCTATGGACGAAAGCAATGCCCTTATAACATGACTGCAGGTAAGAACAGAACTAAAGAAAAAGTTAGTGTTTGGTCTATTAATTAATTCCTAGTTAGGCACCTCCACGTCCGCCCTCAGGCAGGCAAGTTCTTGACAGTAGAGGGCAGCAGCATCACACTTACAGAGGCTTGGCACCTAACCCACTGCAGGGAAGGAAAGCATCCCTTTTAAGAGAAAGACGAGTTCTGTAAACGTTGTCAAAGTCAAAAGGACAGAGAAAGGCAGGGATATCATCAAAAGTGCAAACACCAAAGGTATCTGTGCAACATTCAAGAGGCCAGGCCAATTTTTAAAACCTACCATCCCAGAATATTTTTCCCCCAAAATGTGTTCCCTTGAAACAAACACCTGGCCAGTGACAATAGGCCCTGTCTTCTGAGGCAGAACCTGCAGCAACATTCAGCTGTGCTTCCAACCCACACATGTTTACATCACCCACACTGCTGCCGGCCACCTGCACAATCCAGATCTGTGCTACCAGATATGTGCCAGTCTCGCCACCAATGTATGCAATCTGCATTGCAGCACAGACATAATCACAGGTATAATAGCTATCAGAGTAGATTGCAGGGACGGCAATAGCACCAGGTCATCCTGCAGCGCACTTCATTAGTATGGTGCACCATTCCCTTTTCTCCCGCCACATTTCATGCTGGACCGGCAAGACACTAGTAAAGGCACGGCCTTTGGCTTGTCATCTCGGAATCCTCAGCCAAGTATCTTTAGACACAACAGATTTAGCACTCAGTTGAAGGCATATATATTTATATGGGTCTTGGCAGATGCACTCAGCAGATTCAATCCCAGTGCACGTCCTCATAGCTAAGTGAGGGCTGTGATTCCTTGCTCACTCATATGGCTATGTGGCTTGCCCGGTGCACATCACAGCACATGATAGACCATAAACTTGATTTCTGCAAAATTGCCAGCAGGGATATCATGAAGCATAAGGCTATCACAGCCACAATGGCTACGTGTATGACCTCCGAGATCACAGGACTCTCAATACTAGGTGCATGAGTGAGAAGATCCTGTTATGTTCATATCAGAGCCAGCTCACACAGTTTTGTACTTGAGGCAAAGGACAAGACAGTGCCCCTTCCCCATGCCATGTACAGAAGGAAGCTAAACTGATGGGGCAGTGCAGTGATTCCCAATCTGGGATATGTGTGCCACCAGGTGTACCAGTGAGGACATTTAAGGGTAGGTGAAGAAAATGAATACAGTTATCCCTCTACATTCACTAGGGTTGGGGCACAGGACCCCTGTGAAAGTGGGAAAACCGTGAATAACTCTAGGCCCTCCCAAACTATATTTAACACACACAAAAAAAGTATGATCAGCATATTCAACCCACCATGGATTCCTTTGAGGTATCAGGGTTCCTTCTCAAGGCAGAAGTGGTTGACTGATGGGGCTTACTGCCACCTCTGCTGCTGCCCCACACCATTTTTAATAGGAACTTACAAGCCTTGTTTGCTGCTTCTCAATCTCAAGAGGCTTGCAGTCCCTATTGAAAATGGCATAGAGAGGCAGCAGAGGTGACAGCAAATAATCCATGAATAATCAAAATCCACAAAAGTGAAACCTGCAAATGTGGAGGGCTGACTGTAATAGCAGCGAAAGTATAAAGTATAAGCCACTCTCAGGGGACATCACAACTCAGTGCAGTTCTTGATTGTTTTCCTGTCCTGTAACCCTGAGGGACAGGGAGAAATCATAGAGATGAAATCACAGAGACAAAGAAAATGAGTGACACACAAGCCAACCTTCCAGCCATTGCCATTAGCCTACAGCAGTGGTTCTCAACCTGTGGGTCCCCAGATGTTCGTGGACTTCAGCTCCCAGAAGCCCTGAGCATTGACCATAGTGGCTGGCGCTTCTGGGAGCTGAAGTCCACGAACATCTGGGGACCCACAGGTTGAGAACCGCTGGCCTACAGACTTTTTTCAAAAAAGTCTTTCTCACACACAGACTTCAGTCTGAGTTGACCACCCCAACCCCACCCACAGGAGGTGGCTTCTTGAGCTTTGCACACATGCACTCTTCTCTCCCTTTGTGTCTCTCTCCACCAGGAAAGACTGTGCACAGTAGAGTTATTCCCCAAATCTGTCTGAGGGATGGAGGGATGCCTTTGGCCAGGAGCAAACTAGATCCTGAGACCCCAGAGAGAGTCTAGGTATATAACAGGGCATGATGTTGAGGCCCAGGCAGGGTGGCTGGCCTAACACCCTGCCTTTCCTTCCCTGGGTGTGAGGACGTCTCCTCAGAGCTCACGAAAGCTTTCTGATGGGGTAGTGGCTTCCACCACACCTTGGAGCAGCAGACTGGTTTAGAGGGCCCAGGAGAGCTCAGGTGACATATACAACACTGTCCTGAAACAACCAAACACCTGGAGAGTTCTAGGAGAACATCTGGGAGGCTGACATGGTTTCCCTTAGCACCTGAGGTGCTTGCCTCAATCTGTCAAATGGTAGAGTTGCCCTGGCTTGTGTTCTGGCCTGTGGGACTAGATAAGCCTGTGGTCTGATCCAATGTAGCTGTTCTTAAGTTCTTAGCTAAAAACAGCCCTGGTGGTCTATAGCCCTCTTCATAGATTATGATGAATGCATATAGAGGGAGAGTAAACATGCACAGAGGAGGAGTAGGGGAGGAGGAAGAATTGTGCCCACTGTATTTGCATCTGCTTCATGTACATATTCAGCATAATTTCTGAATAAGTCTATGCACACCAACTATGCACACAGATAGAGAGGCTTTCTATGTGCAACCAGGAGTCTTGCCTTCTCTGCCTCCTCATCCCGATTGTGCAGGTAGAAAGCACGCATTCGCATATCTAAAGTTTATGCAAGCATATACATTTCAGCCCATATACTTCTGCAGAAGTTATGCAGGCACCAAAACCCAGCAGTTTATTAAGCCCCAGGTGGGACATTGTACACGGCTGGTGAGCTGCATTCTGCTTGAAAGGTTACCAGTTAGCGTGACAATGCAACCATAACCCAGGAACTCTTGAGGAACTCCTCTTTCCTGCCATTGGAAGGGAAATGGTCGCTGGAAAAATCCAGATCATTATTATCTTTTTTCCTGACAGAAGTAATGAAACAGAACTAATACCACAGCAGGTGTTTCTTTATAGCATTAATGAATGATTATTAATTTCCGCAGCCATTTGTGGCATAGGAAGCACTCTGTATACAATTTGGATTTCATGTTATCCTCGGAACAACCCAGGCAGCAGAAAAACAGAAAGAGAGAGAAAGGGCCCACACTTTTCCTGAGACACTCCCTGCCCATGATCCAAGTTGGCTTTTAGGTACTGAAAAATCCCTTCATGTCAATCAAATGCTGTCCACCCCACCAGACAATTTGCCGATTGGTGGACTAAAATATTTCAGCTGCCATAAAACACACCAGCTGCTAGTCCAGGGCTTTAGAAAGCCTTGTGTGGCCTTTCAGAGAATAATTCCTGCCCTCATTTTATTTTCCTTTCCCCTCATGCCACCGCACAAAACCAGGGCCTGTCCCAGGTGAAATTCTCCAGAAGTCTAGCAGGCAGGGTGAGCTTGTTGAAGCAGCTTGGTCTGGCATCCCTAGATGGTAGCATTCTCCCTCTCTTTCCCCTCTCCCCCCTCTCCTCTCTCAGGAAGGTTTCTGTTCCGCTGTTTATTCACGTCCTACATTTGATGGATTGTGCATGGATTTGACGAGGTGGTGCATTTTCCCGACAGGGAGTGGAGGAGGAGGTAGTGAGCTGTAGGCCATTCTTTGCTCCCCCAGCAACCTTTCTGCCGCAGGGGAGAACTACGTCCCCTTTTATTCTCACACAACTGAGTACTTGGAAAGATTTGCACCCACATGTTGCGTGGTGCCAAGCAGTACCCAGCAGAGGGTAGCAATCCACAGGCCTTCATACCCTGGCTGCTACAGGCGTGTGCGTGCGTGGATGGACATAATGGGGTGACATATGCCCTTGCAAGCAGCTGAGGGTCTAATCCGCCAGCAGAGAAGGGTTTAAAGCCTTGCCGGTTTAAACCTCCCGACCGTGTGACAATCCCACCTCAATCACAGATGGGAAATGGGGATCAGAAGAGCGGCAGGCGCATTCAGCACTGGAGGCCAGGAACGTGCTCTGCTGAAGTTGCTGCCAGCCGACTCGCAGACACAGCGGCTACTCGTTGGGAAGTCAAATCTGTTCCGCAGATCCATCAGGAGCACATCTGCAAAGCAGCACTTCTAAAAGAGAAACAGGTGCCCATTCCAAAGTCCAGAGGCAGAAGGAAATTCTATACCCAAGAGCTGCTTCTCCCAGGAGCGAGATGTTAATCTCTTTCACCATATTTCAAACAAGGCCAGCATAAAAGAGAGGCATAGCTGGACACCTGCTGAAGCCATCACCCAGTGGTGGGAGAGGGCCAGCAGGAGGGGGCAGTGGCAGTCTTCCTCCTCTACACATGCCCTAATGTCTGACTCCCTGTGTATTTCTCTATCCATTCTCTGCATGCAAGTTGGACAAGACAGAATGGGTAAAACAGCACTCTCCATTGATCTTGCACCCTGGGCAATTGAATGGACTGAGCAAACGTGAATGCAGATGGCAATGATAAAAAGTGGGCCTGTTCAGGGAGGGTACCCACTGTATTCATCTTTCCCTTGTTGCTGTTCTTGGTGTTGCTATGTGCCTTCAAGTCATTTCACAACCTTAAGTTAGCTTTTTTTCTGCAAGATTTGTTCAGAGGGCATTTCCACTGTCTTCCTCTGAGCCAAAGAAAGTGTGACTTGCCTTGCCACTACACCACTCTGGCTCTCTGCTTCTCTCCTTAAGGCTCACCAGAACTTGGAGCTGTCACTGATTCCAGTCCAGAGTTTGAAAACATTATGTTTTTGAACTACATCTCACAGAATCCCTTAGTCAGAATGGCCATTAACTGTGCTGCTTGGGGGATTCTTGGAGCTATAGCCTCAAAAGTAAGTTTTTAAAACTCTGACAAGCACAAGTAAGTTTTTAAAACCCTGCCAGACTGTGAGGCCTCCTAGCTAAATGTTTTTCTTCCTATTCTAGACTTGTTCCCCTTCTCCCCTCCCACCACTTTCCTCCTTGCTAACAATGCTTGAGTCTGTGTTGACCCAACATGGCCCCTCCTCTACACACACACACACACACACACACTGCCCAGTCTCTCTTCCTTTCTCCTTTTCTAATTAACTGAAGGGCTATTTGGCAATTAAAGAGCTCCTGTTAATGAGATAACAGGATTAGCTGGGGAGGGACACACCATCCGTGCACCCCCATCCTGTTGGCAAAGATTGGGGCGAAGAGCTAACACCTGCCAAGATTAGAAGGAAAAAGGCAAAGGAGGGGAGCAGGTATTGGTCTGTGCTGTTGTTGGTTCCCACTCCCGATCTTTGGTGGGATCAAGGCCAAAGAGGGGCCTTGGGGAAGGAAGCTTAGCTGCAGGCAAATGTTATGGCATCCCCAAGCATATACAATCCCTTTACCCTATACCATCAGGCTTGATAATGGGCTACTTTTTCTTAGGGAGGAATTAGAGCCAAGGCTCATCACCTGGCAGGTTTAATTCTGGAATTCTTGAATCTACATTCAGTGCCTGACCTGCCACTAAACATGAAAGACTATTGAAATAATAAAAGGCGTATGCCTTTTCAGGATGTCCTGCGTGCTTTTCTCTCACCCCTGAATATCTACAAATGGTACACAGCTTCTGAGACTAGGAAGAGAGATGAGTCTCGAGGTCATCTCATATTTCAAGTGAGCTGGAGCTTGATAGGGCATGATGCCTCCAGACAAAGGATTTTGCAAGTGTGTCAGGCACAATGAGTCACACTCAGAAACACACAGGGTGTTGGGCTGGCATCAGCAGCACCTGGCATCCTCACATCGCTGCTGGGTCCTCGGTGAACTGGCAGGGCCAACTGCTGATATCTGCCTTTGCTCCCTGTCTCCTTTTGTTTTTTTATGGCCTGGTACTCCCAGAAGCATCAGACAGCTGGGATTCATTTTCATTCTAAAATCCCACAATGCCCCAACATCTCATCACTCTGGAGCATGATGGAAAATATAAATGGCCACTACACCCAGAGCTGAGGGGAGCTGGTTTTGACTCGGAATCCCCAGCCAGCATGTCCAGTTGTTATCTAGAAAAGAATAATTATAGCTTTTTCAGCCCCTACATCCTAGAAAACAGCCATTGGTATCTGCCACTACCAGGTAAGTCCACCAGGGCCTAATGACAAAAGAGGAAGTCCCCAGAGGAAAAATGGGAAGGCTCTGAGGTCTTGGTATCATTTTGACTAGTGAACTTTGCAAATGAACACAAGCATTACTGGAAGTTTGTTGTTATTAACTGTCAACCAAGTCGACTTTGACTTATGGCAACCCTGTGGATGAGAGATTTCCAGGTCACCCTATCATCAGCTGCCCTGCTCAGATCTTGCAGATTCAGGGATGGATCTTCCTTGATTGAGTCTATCCATGTGTAATTTCGGCTTCCTCTTTTCCTACCTTACCAAGCATTATTGTCTTTTGGCCAAAGTACGACAGCCTCAGTTTAGCCATCTTGGCTTCTAAGGAGAGTTCAAGCTTGATTTGCTTGAGGACCTATTCATCTTCGTCAGCCCAGGCTACAATCCAGTTCCTCAAAATCTTGTACCTAGCTTTGATGCCTGTGTAATCTACTTTACAGAAAACAGTCCTCTCTCTGTG
Organism: Iguana delicatissima; assembly: GCA_948472985.1. Taxonomy (NCBI): domain Eukaryota; kingdom Metazoa; phylum Chordata; class Lepidosauria; order Squamata; family Iguanidae; genus Iguana; species Iguana delicatissima. The sequence continues at coordinate 35,565 of CAOKZL010004058.1, forward strand.
GGCCATTCTCTATTTCAGTCTGGGGACCTTTCAGCCTTCCGGAATCTATTGAACTGCAACTCCCATGGCCCCTCACCACTGGCAGTTCCAGCTAGAGCTGATGGGAATAACAGTCTGATAACATCCAGAAGGCCAAAAGTTCCCAGCACCTACTCTGTTTGAACTGCTGTCCAGTCCAATTCCAGTTTAAAGATAAAGAAAATCAGAAGGAAAAGCCAATCCAGTGTTGTGGAACCCATAATTCAACTTGATTTACAGAAGATCTGTGGGCAAAGAAGCAGGCTGGACGATGGTTAGAATGCAAGTGGCATAGGTTTTGGAGTGAGTACTATTCAAAATCAGCAAAGACTCTCCATTGTGCAGCAGTAAGGCAGGTGAAAAAATCGTATTGCACCTGTAGAATTGCTTCCTTAGCCTTCCACTCAGTAGGACTATTCCAAGTGGTGAGGAGTATTTTGGATATGTCTCAAGTATACAACTCACAGCTACCAGCTGTGAAAAAAATTTGCTAGGTACTTTGAGGGAAAAGTTGTTCACATTCACTCATAACATGGCACCACACTTGTTACAGAGCCCAGGGAAGCATTACACTGTCTGTTCAATTCTTATGGGCTCAGTTTCAGTGACTGAGGCCTGATAATATGGACAAGATGCTTGAAGCAGTTTGACCTATAACATGTAAGCTCAACTCTTGTCCTTCTTGGCTGATAAAATCTAGCACGGCTGGATTGACGAGGTGGGACCAGGGAATGGTAAATGCTTCACTATGTCAGGGGAAAGTGCTTGCTGTCTTGAAGGAGACTATAGCATGCCCTCTCCTGATGAGGACCTCTCCAGACCGAGACGTATATGGGAACTATCACTCTATTGCAAATATCCCCTCTTGGGGGAATGCACTTGTAGTGGCTGGGCAACTTCAGCCATTCTAAGAGGAAACAGACTATCTGGACCCATTTCAGTTTGATTTCAGGCCAGGGTATGGCATTGAAACTGCCTTAGTTGCTCTGACTGATGACCTACTCCAGGGGAAAGACAGGAGGAGTGTTGCCCTGTTGATCTTCCTGGCAGCTTTTGACACCACTGATTATGGTATCTTACTGGATCAGCTCTGGGGATGGGAGTAGGAGGTACTGTTCTACAGCGGTTCCACTCCTACCTGGAGGGCCAGTTCCAGAGAGTAGCACTGGGGAATTTCTGTTCAGCCCCATGGCAATTATGCCATGGGGTACCACAAGGTTCTACCTTATCCCTCATGCTGTCCAATATCTACATGAAGCTGCTGGGGCAGGTCATAAGTGGGTTGGGTGTGGGGGGGACATCAGTATGCTGATGACACTCAGCTCTATTTCTCTTTGTCATCAGAGTCAGCTGGGCCAGTGCCTGGGTGCTGTCATGGGCTGGATGAGGATCAGTAAACTGAAGCTGAGTCCCAGTAAGATGAAGGTTCTGTGGATTGGCAGTTCTTGGGTCCAGGAACTGGGTAAACAGTCTGTTCTGGATATGGCTGCACTCCCCTGAAGGAGTAGGTACATAGCTTGGGAGTGCTCCTAGATCTGTCCCTGTCACTGGAGGCCCAAGTGGAGTCTGGCTTGGAGTGCTTGGCTCCAGCTTCAACTAGTGCACCAGCTATGGTGTTTCCTGAACAGAGATAACCTAGCCACAGTAGACTATGCACTGGTAACCTCTCAATTAGACCAGTGTAATGCACTCTGTGCGGGGCTGCCCTTGAAGAAGACTCAGAAGGTGCAGCCAGTGCACCTGTTGATTAGAATATCATATAGACAGCACGTAGTGCCAGTCTTAAAACAATCGCACTGGCTGCCAATATGTTTCCAATCTGAATTAAAGGTGCTTGTGATGACATTTAAAGCACCTCAATATCTGAGGGAGTGCCTCTCCTCATATGTGCCTGCCTGAGGATTAAGATCTGCTGGGGGAGCATCCTCTGTGTCGCACCAGTGAAGTCAATAACACTGTGTCAGGACATAGGAGTGGGTCTTCTCAGCTGTGGCACCTCAAGTATGGGACGCTCTCTCCCTGGAGGCCTACCTGGCACCAACATTCATGTCATGTAGGCGCCATGTGAAAACTTGGCTGTTTACCAAAGCCTTTGAGCCTCATTAATTCAACCCAAAAAAAGTTTTAAAAACTTTTCATTTTTTGTTTTTAGCTTATTATCTTGCTTAATATATATTTCAGCTTACACGAATTATCGTACTCTTTTTTAACCTGTTTCAATATTATTTATAAACCATCCTATGATCTCTTGATGTCGGGCAGGGTATAAATATTTTAATAAGCAAACAGACAAATATTCCTATTTAAATGGCAGTAATTATTTCTGGTTCTTTATCTGTTTCTACAAATTAGAACATGCAAATTTGGGGCAACATCATGCTTCCTTCCTTTAACTTCCCTTTGATGTTTTGCAACTGATGACTTTTGTTGATGTTGTTGTTGTTTACCTTCAAGTTGGCTCTGACTTACTACAGCCCTATCCTAAGGTTTTCTTGGCAATATTTATTTAGAGGCAGTTTGCCATTGCCTTTCTCTAAGGCTGAGAGGGTATGACTTGCCCAATGTCAGCCAGTGGGTATCTGCAGCTGAGCAGGGATTCGAACTCTGGTCTCCTACAGTTCTAGCACAACACTCAAACACCATGTCGGCTCTCTGTTCACGGACCATGGCCAAATCCATAGCCAAAAAAGTTATAATATTTTTGGCTGTGGATTAACTGTGCCTTTGATTTCTATTGCAAGCTACCCTCAACACCTCAGAGATAGAATGGGTGGGGAATGTATCTTTTAAGTAATTAAACAATCTACCTTGCAGGGGTGTTGTGAGGATAAAATTGGAGGGATAGGCAGAAACCTATCGTATTGTCGTAAGCTTCCTCATTGGAGGAAGGGTGTGATGTTTTTAAAATATGTAATCAAATTCAGTTGTATACAGTCCTCTCTCCACATCTGTGGGTTTGACCTTCCTGAATTTGATTATTTGCAAAACACGTGCATTCCTCCCCTCCTCTGACTCTCCTTCTCCCATTCTCTTGCTTTTTGCCCAGGCGTGCGTGCCTTCTTTCTCTGTGCTTGGGCAAAAGGCGAAGGAATGAGAGGGGCAGCACCGCATGTGAAACATTCCTGCCTTCTCCCCACCACCACCATTGCCTTGCCTTTTGCCTGGGTGCAGAGAAGGAAGGAATGTGCACTGGGGCAGAAAGCAAGGGAATGGAAGGGGGAGCCCTAGAAGGAATGGGGGGATGAGCAGCAGGGGAGTTATTTGCAGTTTTTCCACTTTTGCAAGGGCTCTGTGCCCTGAACCCTCGCAAAAGTTGAGAGGCCATTGCAATTAATTTCTGAAACTAGGTGTAGCCCAGCTTTAATTCCTTAGTACCTCCACTACACTCCCCACTCCCACCCCAGAATTCTTCTTTCAACCAAGGGGAAGTCTGCTACAGTTCTGAACTTTCTCTCTTTCCTCTAAATGCTAATACTTCAAAATATTTTTTCCTTAATGTGGCAATAAATGTCTGAATAAAGGTTGGGCTGTTCCCTCTGGCCATATCAGCCTGCATCATCCAGCCTCCCTCTCCCATAGCCCTAGATAAGATATCAGCCTGGAGGGGCTGTTAAAACTGCAGCAGCAATCTCGCTCCTCCCACACTCTCTCCCACCAGGGAGAATTCAGGCAGGTGCAGCTAGCAGTGATGGTGTTACTTGAGTCTGCAAAACACTCCCTCCTCAGCAAAGCATTTAAGAAGCAAGTCTTGTCTCTGGACTGTTTCTCAAATAAAAGGCCCCAGCCTGTGTAATGGACAATAAAGGGAGTTGCCTTTTATCCTCAGTCAATTCCAGAGGATTAGCCTTCCCTGAACATCCTGGATCCAGGATACTTGGTGAAGGGCAGAGGAACCCAAAGCACTTTCTTGTTGTTGGTGTGCTGGAGACCAGCCTGGACTAGCCCCACCATGTGGGAAATGGATCCACAAAAAGGTTGGCTCCACAAAAAGTTCAGCAAAAAGCAGCTGCAGGCCAGTCCTGCAATCACTGTGCTCAGCTATCTTGGTAAGATTGGGAGAGAAGGGAAAGAACAATCCTTTTGTGGCTTTCTCTTATTTTTATTTTTCATTCGTATGAACAAAATGGGTATCTGGGTGGAGGAAGAAGCAGTGACCAAGACTGTGTAGGATGCTCTCTTATACCACCTAGAATATTTGTCCACCTGGAAGCAGTCTTACAGCAGCTCAGACTATTTATCTATCTAGAAATAGGAGGGTGTGTGGAATTTCCTTTGTCCAAGTTTGTATTTTTAAGCTGATATCGGTCTCCTGGAAATAAGCACAGAGCTGGATGATGTAATGTGCAACTAGGAATCCAGACATTTCAAGGTTGGGATGTGTTCCACAGAACCAAAAGAAAAAGAAAAAAGCACTTGGCAACACATATACATTTCTAAAATGCACACAAGTACACTTTTAGTCAGTGGATTTTGTTGTTGTGTGTCTTCAAGTCATTCCTTGCTTATGGCAACACTAAAGTGAACCTATCACAGGGTTTTCTGGGGCTGAGAGTGTGTGATGTGCCCAAAGTCACCCAGTGGGTTTCCATGGCTGACCAGTGAATTGAACCCCAATCTCCAGGCATACCACTGCACCATGCAGGCTACATGCATGCAGAAATGCATTTCATCTAATTGAAAAAATGCAGATCAAAATGTATATGTTTAAGAAAAACAGCACACCAAAATACATGCATGTTTCTGTGTAGGTGGGAAGATGCCCACAACTGGGACAGAACAAGTTTGATAGTGGAAAAATGACATCCTCAAAAAGAATGAATTTGATATACCTGCATATCACTGGCTAGATGTTGTCTTGCATCCTATCAAAGTATCTGACCACCTAACTGAATAAAAATCCATTAAGTTGATTTAAACTGCCATTTAATTTTAAGTGACATGACTGCATTAAGCCACAATAAAGCTGAAAAAAATGCTGCCCACGATTTCCCCTCCTCCAACTCTCTCTCTCTCAATTTTTTTTTTCTTGTGAACTTGGGAGAGAAGGAAACATCTGTACTAATTTCTGAAAACCCCATTTTTCATCCGTTCCCCTGAAAACTTTTTTCTTGCTTTCCATTTCTCCCACCCATATAATTTCATCTCTCTACCCTCTTCTTTTCTTTAGCATGTTGATTCCCATGCTAAGGGCTGAGATGAAGGGAGTGAAATTGGGACATTTTAAAGGCAGCTTAAAAAGTGGGATGACAGAGGATTTGTCAGAACTATTCCTGACAAATCAGGAGAGTTGAAGCATATGAACTGAGGCCAACAATTATTTTGTAGGGCAGAAGACAAAGTTGATGATACTATATTCCTAAGATATTTGATTTTGGGGGTCTCCTTTCTTCACATGGATTTCAAGTGTTTCTGCAACTCTCTGAAGACTTACAGATTTAGTCGATCTAAAAAATGCCTGGGGATTTAGTAATATGGATCCTTACTATTTTTAGAAGCAAAGTGGGAAAGGATTAATTCCTGAGGCTGCCAACCTCAAAAACCCTTTAAAAAGTATCCCCCAAATCTGAAGTGGTTTGAATCTTCTAACTGAAAACTTGCAATTCCCAAATGCTGAGGCACTAGCAGGAAGCAAGAAGTGATTTTGCATAATTCCAAAAGAACTAGAGATAAAGAACCTGCTTGAAAATGTAAAACTTGTTAGCAGTTCAGCACTGTCTCTCATTTAATTAAATAATAGTGGAATTTATAACTTCATTTTGGCATTAAGTTAATGCTAAAATTCCTACTTTAGTCAATAAGTTTAGTTAAGAAATTAATTAAATTGCCTCTCATCATTTGGAAATTTGCAACATAATTCGTAACTTTATTGATTTTAATTTGTTAGATCCTAACATCCAAGAAACTAATTTGTTACTGTTAACATAAGTGGGTTGCTTGTGACTCACTCCATTGCTCATTGCCTTTCATTACATCTGCTGAGTGAGGGGAAGGACCTCAAACCTGATTTCTAAAATGGCATAAAACTGGAAAAATATCTATTTGAAATGCATCTAAAATATATTAAAATGCTTTTTTAAAGGAAGTAAAAATAACTAGAAAACATTGCTTGTTGCACTAAAAACATTCTCTATTTGTAGTTGTGTACCTTAAAGTCATATCCGACTTATGACAGAGTTTTCTGGGGCTGAGAGAATGTGACATGTCCAAGGTCACCCAGTGGGTTTCCATGGCCAAGTGGAGAATCAAACTCTGATCTCCAAGGTTTTAGTCCAGTGTTCAATCCACTTCATCACACTGGCTCTTTACTAAAAACACACATATGCTTAAATCCTATATTTAGTCCTGACTAAAGTAGATCTATTGAATCAATGGAATTTACCTATATGCTAACACATCATTCAACATTTGATTGGATAGATGTACTCTTGTTGGGATGAGTTAATAGGGTGACAGCTGTAACGTTCCATGTTTTTGAAATGGAACTTCATTATGCTCTCATTCTGCCCCACGAAGGCAACAACTTGCAGCTAACTGTTGTTGTTATGTGCTTTCTAGCTGACTCTGAGTCACGTTGACCTGGTCCTAGGGTTTTCTTGGAAAGATTTATTCTGAGGAAGTTTGCCATCAGTACAAATCCATCAGTACAGTCCTTTAGGGCTGAAAGAATGTAACTTGCCCAAGGTCAAAAACTACGTTCCCCGTGATTAAGGAGGGATTTGTATCCTGGTCTCTTGGAGTCCTAGTTCAATGCTCAGAGCACTCCACCCTGCTCTTCTCTTTGTTGTTGTGCGCCTTCAAGTCGTTTCCAATTTATGGTGACCCTACGGCAAACCTATCACAGGATTTTCTGGGGCTAAGAGTATGTGACACACCCAAGGTCACCCAGTGGGTTTTCTTGGCTGAGCGGGGAAGCAAACCTTGGTCTCCAGGGTCATAGCCGAATGCTCAAACCACTACGCCTCTACTTACCTGTAATCTAATACTTCCCAGTTCTGCTCTTTCTACACTCCGTGCCTGTGATCTGCCACTGACCCACAGTCCCTTCCTCCAGCAGGCTGTGTCATTCTGGATGCTCTTGATCCACAGAGGGAGCTGTCCCTCTTCAAGTCAGCATTTGAAGAATACAGAAGAGGTACAGCACACCAATCCCACTCTCACCATCTAGAGTTCAGGCCACAGGCTGATTTATTCCCAAGTACTACTTATATTTCTGGCCAGCTAACATTCACTATTTTTATAAGCCATTAAATAATTTTTATTTATGGGCTTGTTCAAGATCTCTCTCTCTCTCTCTCTCTCTCTCCCTCTCTCTCTCTCAATCCCTCACTCCCACTCTCTTTCTTTTTAACCCACCTTTCTTCTATAGTAACTCAGGCCCACAAATCAATCAAAACAATTCAAAGACATCACAATCAATCATTAAGAACAGACTAAACTAAACCACAATCAACAAAAGCAAACAGACAACAGTGGTACAAAAGAGGGGATTTTTATTTTTATTTTTTCAGCTATGGACTGCATCAATAGAGGTCCAGGTAAAATTAAGGGGACACGTTAGTCATGAATTAATTCTTATTCCTATTGATTTCAATGTGCACTGACTTGGTCTGGATCCAACCCTATATTAAATAAAGCGGCCTCTATGCATTTCTCCATGACAGGCACTTTTAAAACAATAATAAAGGGCAATTTTATCATAAAATCAGAGTTTGCAGCATAAAATACTTTTTCAGGCAGAAACCAAACAAAATCAGAAAATATGCTTTATAAACAGTAGCTAAGCACATTAACATAAAATACTCATTAAAATCACTGACATTTTTTCTTTTTGAAAAATGGCTTGAGCTATTAAAAAAGAAACACTTCATCAGGTGATGAAAAACCAAAAGAAAGACACCAGGAATGTCCTTTCCTATAACTAAGGTTATAACCAATTTTAAAATATTTGCTAAATCTAACATTAATCCCACCTCGAGTAAACCCACTGAAATGAATGGAACTTATAGTGATTTTAATGGTCTGTTCTAGGTAGGATGAACATTATTCTACTGTTGAAAGCACAAGGGAATAGCAAGATGGAGTTACCCAAGTATCTCACGTACCTGCACTGGGCAAAGGTTCCACAGCCAGAAAAGATAGAAAAGGCCCACTTTCCACAGAAGCTGGCTAACCTCCAAAGGCAAGAGGATCAGGTAAAGAGTGCCAGCCCTACTGTGAGACAAATGAAACAACCAACCTCAGAACGCAGGTGCTGGGGAGTGGCAGTCCTTCAGCTTCTCCTCTGACTTCATTTTTCCACTGTCTTGGAAAGCAGTTGTATGGGTCACACAGTCCATCCTGAAACCACTGGCTTGCTGCCCTCAGTGCAGTGGAGGACCATGTCCCATTGCAACAGTTAAGATCAACTAGGAGCTCAGTTGGTTTCTGTATATGGCTAGAGTGGGGTCTGCTTCAGGCAGCAGTATGTCTTGCACTGCTGATGAAGGGCCTTTTCTGTAAGGTGTGCCTCCAAAAGGCTCAGATCCTTTTCCTTCATATGGGAAGAGTGATCCTTCATCCATGGAAACCATTTCCAAATGGGTAGCCATATTAGTCTGTCACAGCAAGAGCTACAGAAAGTCCTGTTGTACTTTAAGGTCTAATGAATTCATAAATTCATGCTGTAATAAATTTGCTAGTCTTTGTACTGATAGCAGTATGAAGTAGAAAGAAACAGTAACAAGTAATGTTAAAATGTATTCTTTGGGTAGGATGTGAAATTTAATTTTTGAATTTATCTTGGGACTGAGTTTTAGACTTTGCTGAAATTTGTTATCTTCTCCCCACATCTCCACTGTCAGCAACCCACACAACCATGCTGAAATCCAAAATGCTCCTGTGCATTTGTGTTTTACATCATGTAACAGTGTTTTGTGATTACCTGCCCCACACTCCAAAGCAGATGGTCTGGTGGACCATCAAATTAATACAATGACAGAAGTGTAGTCAGGACTCAGTTCAAATCAGGATTCACCAAATATTTAATCTCGCCATAGATCCAAATTCTACTTGACTTTACCTGTGGAATTTGAAAAGATAAGAATATCTCTGAGCATGTATAGAGTTCACAGCCATCCTTCTACTCTACCACATAAGAGCTCAGAGATACTGCTTTGCTTTTAGTGTGTCAGAAAAAGGCAAGAGAGCTTCTGAGCATGTATAGAGTTGCTTTCTCTCCCTACTGATCTGCATCACAGAAATGGAAAACTTTGAGCTGATCAGATTCCAGGGCTTCTACTTCCATCTTGTCATCTGGGACCAAAGAAACAGAATTGTCTACAAAAGGGCTGCTACTTCCAATTTAACAGTCCCTTAGATTCTGGGGTGAGTTTTTCTCAATTTTTTTTGTGCCCCAGATGCTCAAAACAACCAGACTAACAGCCAAATTTTACTTTATTTAATACAGGCAGTAACCAGCATCTCCTGGCAAAACACAAGGGCAGCACATCAGCTTCGAGAGTGCAGGACAAGCCAACTGGCACAAACAATTCTTTCTCCAACAGAGGGGAACAATGGGGACTCAGCTGGAACAACCAGGGAAGTAGCGGCTGCTGTCCCGCAGCATCTTCCATCTGAGGCCATTGGCTTACTCTGTTTAATGGTAGGGTCGGCCTCACATGCTAGAGCTAGCTTTAAAACAGTGGTTCTCAACTACAGGTCCCCACCCCACGCTTCAGACTTAAATTCCCATAAGCCCTAGACACCATGGCCTATGTTCGGGGATTCTGGGAGCTGAAAGGCCACAATGTGTAGAGAACCAGAGGTTGAAAACCACTGCTTTGGAAGACCTAAACAGTCTGGGCCCGTCTGTGTTCAAAATTATACTGGGCTCTTTTGGATGCCAAGTAAAATCCATCAGGGGAAACAGGAAACTGTGTGTGTGTGTGTGTGTGTGTGTGTGCGCGCGCGCTTGTAATTGCCCCTTAATTTTGGAATTCACATCAGTCTGGAAACTCACCAGAGTTTGAGCCCATGTGTCTTCTGGTGGCAACATCAGGTATTTTTATTCAAGCGAGCCAGGGATTGAGTTATGAGCAAATATAATAGTCACACACCATGAGTCTTTTTGAGAAAATGTGGGCTACAGGCCCAATAAAAGAAAATAAACTCCCGGAGCATTTTCACACTTGCAAAAGCTCTTCTGAGCTTCTCTTAGGCCATTTCTGCACTAGACTGTTATAACGCTATTACTCTACTTTCAGCATCAGGCCTCTCTCTAAACTGCAAACCCCAGGATTCCATAGGATGTTGAAAGTGGAATAATCGCGCTATAACAGTCTAGTGCAGAAATGGCCTTACAGCGAGGAAACCATGCCCATGCTTATTTGAAATCTATTCATGGAGGAGAGGGGGCATGACATTCTTTAAAAAAGAAACGGCCCTGGACGAGTGTCTTTTATTAGATCTTTCGTCATAAAAGGAAGAGGCAGGCTTCCAAGTGAGGCAGCTCCTTTCAGCAGGAAGCCATTTTCCCTATGAGTTCTGTGGGACTCTACAGTATACACATTAGACTGTTATATGCTATTATTGCTATTATTCCACTTGTGGGATGCTGGGGTTTGCAGTTGAGGGAGGGGAAACCCCTGGATTCCAGAGGATGTCGAAAGTGGAATGATAGCCCTGCAACACAGAAATCCTCCACCGCAGACCTTGGTCCAACACAACTCAGAGGAGAACTCCCGCTTTCTCTGATTCCTTGGAAGCGAAGGCGGAGACGAGGGTCTCCCTCCCTTTTGCAACAGATTGGACACACGGACAGGGCGCAACAGCCGAGGCAGGAGGCAGGTAGACGAATTCCTGCGCGCCATTTATCTCAGGTTTCCGACAGAGGGAAGAATTCCAATAAAGGGAGCGAGGCTTCCATGGAGAAGCGGGGCGCGGAGGCACGGAGGGCGGCGCGGGGGGGGCGCGGTTGTTGTAATATCCCTTCTCCCCCTCCCCCGCGCTGCCAACATGTCAGGCGGGAGTAAACACGGCAGAAACAGATGGCGCTTTTGTGACCTTGGTGGGGGATAATGGTGGGGCTGCTGGGAGCGCGGGGGAGGGGAATCCTGTCAGGCAGGATTAATAGACTATGCAGGAATGTCCGAACCACACTTTTAATGAACTCCGATAAAGATTTAATGAAGCAAAACACCGGGAGACAATGAGGGTCCCCGACCCCAGTGGGGGTGCGGGGGTCTCCATGGAGAAAAAGAGCGCCCTCCCGCCTCACGAGAGAGAGACAAAGCCGAGGGAGGGGCCCAGCTTGGTTATAGATGAAACCAACTGCCAGGCCTGGCGGGAGGGGGCTGCGGGGAAGAGGGCAGCCCTGGGCGGGTGGACAGCTGAAGGGTTTGAAACTACCTGCTCTCCACTGGCCTCCTCATCTAGAAGGCCCTCATTGCTTCAGACGCAGGTTAAGACAGAGGCAGCAATCAACTGCAGGCTGTAAAAGCGCTAATGATTTGCAGCAATTAAGTTAATGTTTACTCCAAACAGATAAGATTGAGAATTCACTGCCACTCCATTTTCTGTGAGTGTTTCTTGCCCAAGAAAACCGTATGAAATCCATGAGGTAGCCGTAAGTCAACAGGCAGCTTTGAAGGCACGCCTCTTGCCCTTAGAGAGCAAGCCTGGTGTGGTGGTTCAAGGGCCCTTCCGCACTACACTATTATAGTGCTGTTATTTCACTTTCAACAACTTGTGAAATCTTGGGATTGGCCCTTTAGCAAGGGGCATTTAGAATTCTCAGCCAGAGAGCTCTTTGGACTCAGTAAACTACAAACCACAAATTCCACAAGATGAAAGTGGAATATAGCACTATAACAGTGTAGTGCAGAAATGGCCTAAGTCTTGGACTAGAATTTCAAATCCCATGGTAGCCTTGGCTCTTTGAGCCTCTGAGGAAGTCAGTGGCAACCCTCTGAACAAACTTTGCCAAGAAAACCAGTGGTAGGGGTTGCTATGATTCAAAAATGAAGGTGTGTTTAACAACATTCTCTCAAGCCATTTTCGCACTAGACTTTTATAGTGCTATTATTCCACTTTCAACATCCTATGGAATCCTATGGAATCCTGGGATTCCACTGGCCCCTTCCGAAACTGCAAACCCCAGGATTCCATAGGATGTTGAAAGTGGAATAATAGCGCTATAAATGTGTAGTGCGGAAATGGGCTCAGTTTCCTCTGACAAAAAAAAAGAGTCCTAACAGTTCCACCTGGCAAGATGTGTCCTACATCTTTCTATCTTTCTTTTAATGCAAAGTTGACAACAAAGAGCCTCTGTTTAACATTTCTTTCTAAGGCCTTTCAGGCCCCTCCCGAAACTGCAAACCCCAGGATTCCATAGGATGTCAAAAGTGGAATACTAGCACTATAACAGTCTAGTGTGGAAATGGCCTTAAGTGAGAAAGAATGGTGTGTAACTTGCAAGCTAGGACATTCTGTCAGTAGAATGTTCTAGCTTGCAAATTACCTGGTATCCTTCCTCACCAAGAAATAAATGCAGATAGTATGGACATAGGACATAGTATGTATATTAGAAAGAGATACTTGCTCTTGTTTAGAAAAATGCAAGACTAGATTTTTAAGTGGCTGATTCCCTGCATGCCAGTTCCAATAATCACCTTCATATTTCTGTGGCTTTACTGGTGGGAAAGAAAGCCATCTGATGACAATTTGGCTTATGTCGCATATGGTTGGCTGAAGTATATACATGGAACTGCACAATCTTTCTCTTACCCAGTAAGGCCAGCCTTGTCATTGGACAGAGCCAACCATCTGCCTCAGTATTTACACACACACACACACTGCTGCATTCCTCCAGAGTCTTTTAGGCATTTCTATCACTTGGAGACATGCTGATCATGTGCCATGCCCTCAACCCTGTCATGCAGGGGTGAAAACCCAGTTTGGGGAACCGCTACTCCACTCCCACTCCCTAACCCATAACTCTTGAAGTGCTGGCTGAATGTATTTCACTGCACATTCAACATATGACTTACAGGATGGGGAGGATGAATGAAGAGCAGAGCTGGCCCATTTCTGCCTGTCTCTTGCCTGTCTATCTCCCTGCCAAGGTTTCAGGAAGATAAGAGACAGCTAGGAGACATCTGCAGGTCAGATTGTGATCTCTAGTAGATCTGTTATCCTTTCTGGGCCAAAGCTAACCCACAACCTTCAGCTGCAGTGGAAGAGGATGCTGTCCTTTCGCTGAGGTTGAAGTAAGATGCAGAAGTTTATGTTATGTGGAATTGTGGGGGTGGGGCTGCCATCTTGCCCTTCCCAACAGGGAGCTAAATGTCTTGGGCCAGCTTTGTTCTATTTGCAAAAGTCAGTGATGACTTTTAAAATACTTACTGAATCACTGAGCATCAGCAACAACTCTAACACAAAACACTGGGAAATATCAATCAACTGGCGTTAATGAGGTACGGAAAAGGCATTTTGCCAATTGGGTAGCAATCTCTTCATTTTGCCACTTTTCAAGAAGAAATGACTCTGAGACATCAAGGACACCGTATTCAAAACCACTTGATGTGAATTAAGTACTTAATTCTTAGGGTGGTAAAAGAATAATCAGTCAAGGAGCAAAATGAGTTCAGTATTTCTTTTTCCTTTTTTATACTGCCCTTCTGATGCAAGCTTATGGGTGAAATAGGGACTCTGTTTTGCATTCGTGGCTACAAGTATGGATGAAAGAAGCAATAATTACTCTGGGTTAATTAACTCAGGCTGCAGTCAGATGCATGTTTATCTAGGAAGAAGCTGCGTTGGATATAGCTGGATTTATATAGGATTGCACTGCATGAATATTTTTAAAAAAGCAATTTTGTATATTGATGTTGACCATATTGCTCCAAAGACATTAACCAGGCATATCGGCCTGGAGTTTCTTTCAAAATTTCTATCATTCTTGTGCAAAACCATAGCACAGATTCAGTTCCTGGCCTACTACATTTCATTCTCCTATTAATAGATGCTGCTCCTTTCCACTGACACACATTACTATGCCTATTGTACAGTTTCATACACAAGCAGTGAAATTAGACTGAGGACATAATACATCTTCCTTTTGGTGTGTTTTAGGACTGTGTCTAAGAGAAGTTGCTGTTAAAATGTAACCATGGCTAAGTCACTGCCTCTCAGCCTCAGTTCCCCATCAGTAAAATGCGAATCATCTTGATTTCAGTGTTAGAATAAGCCCAAATGAAATAGGAGAAAGTTGCTATCTATCTGGATCATTGAGGGAAAGAGTGGCTATAAAACCACTGTTTATGAATTGAAAAATAACACTTATTTTTCTTTAGTCCCTATTGGTCTAGCTATTCAATTATTTTTCCTCCCTGACACTCCGTTCCATTTATATTATTTGATAAATTAGTCCTCTGCATACAAACTTCTAAACTAGATGTGGGGAACCTTTGGTAGACCTCCAGTGTTATTGAACTACAACTTCCTAGCTGCTGGTTGTGCTGCCTGGAGCTGATGGGAGTTGGAGTCCAACAACATCTGAAGGGCTATTGGTTCTCCACCCTGTCCCACATCTCTCTTTTATTTTAACATGTTTAGTTTCTACTGGCTTCAGCTCCTGGAATCTACTTTATACCACACCTGGTGAAATGTGATCAATTTGATGAAGGTCCACTTTTGAACTATTAATGTGGGCACAGCCTATGGGCTATGGGTGTTATCCATGGTTGGAACCTCTATTAGGACAGCCGCAATTGCACAAGCTTTCAAGTGTGCAAGCTTTCATGTTCTCCAGAACCTCTCATCAGCCTAAGTAGTTTTAAGGCAAAAAAAGAGGAGGAGGAGGAAGTCTAAAAATGTATCTAGATGGTACTGACCCTAACTGATGAGGTCTGCAGTTAAACTCATTCCCAAGACAGAGAGTTCAGACTTGAGGAATCACTGTGAGGTATGTAAGTTCACATGATAATGGAGCAGTTACCAGTACCTGTGGAAATGAAGACAAAAAAGTGGCTTCCCATCTCTGGAAATACAATTCTAATAGTAATTCAAACATCTGCCTTAAATAACTGAGGCAGTATACAGCAGAAATACAAAAAAAGATCTTTTTTAAAAAAAAATATTAAACATCAAGGGCCTTTCTGCACTACCCTGTTATAATGCTATTATTCCACTTCAACATCCTATGGAATCCTGGGGTTTGCAGTTTAGAGAGGAGCCTTTGGAATTCTCAGTCAGAGAGCTCTTATGCCTCAGTAAACTACAAACCCCAGAATTCCACGGCATGTTGAAAGTGGAATAATAGCACTATAACATTGCAGTGCGGAAAGGCCCCATGTTTGAATATATAAAACAGCA
>CAOKZL010004059.1:0-49270 GCA_948472985.1 Iguana delicatissima
ATCTGAGGTATTTTTTTCCTTTGCCAGTACCAAGGTTTTGTTTCCATTTTTTCCGTTTCTGTGCTTTCAGTACCAAACCCTCTGTCGCAAGAGGGGCAATGCTTTTATCCTTACTGGAATTTTTAAAAATTCAGAGTGCCAGCCATTAGTGAACAGTCTGTTTTTTGAAAGTGCAGAATAATTAGACCAGTATTTCTGTAAACTCTGTAGAGATGAGACGGAGAAGGAGCGTAGCTTGTTGGCAAATCACGGGCATATGTAGATGTGTCCTGGGTTTGATCTTTGGCATCTCCAGGTACAGCTGGGAAAGATACCCGCCTAAACCCCCTGCTAATCAGTGAGTGAAGACAACACTCAGCTAGGTGAAGCGGAAATCATGTTGGCAAGCTAGGTTAGCGTCAAAACCATCAAGCTTTGCTGTGCTGTGCTTACCCGGAGGTCACAAAAGTGTGTTCCGTAGAAGCCAATCCTGCAAGTGTGCACAAACACACACACACAGGCATTTCCGCACGAGACTGTTTAGCGCTCTTATTGCACTTGCAACATCCTCTGGAATCCTGGGGTTTGCAGTTTCGGGAGGGGCCGGGCGGCCCCTCCCGAAACTGCAAACCCCAGGATTCCAGAGGATGTTGCAAGTGCAATAAGAGCGCTAGAACAGTCTCGTGTGGAAATGGCCACAGACCATGGTTGGGTGGTTGGGGAGCTAATTGACTATTGTGCAGTGAGCAAAAGGATCTTGCAGCACCTTTGTGATTGATTGAGAAGTTTGTAGCGTGAGCCTCCATGGACTGGGTCTGTCTCGTTGGATGCGGTGGGCGTGTGCCCGTGGTTCTCACTGCATAATTGGTTCTACAGTAGTGGGGTTTAGCGTGACCACGTTGACGTACACCAAAGATCTTAACCTTTGTATAAGGCGCCTTCCTTCTGAAACACCGGTTTTGTGCAGCAGTAGATTCTCAGCCGTGATCTGCACCTGAATTTCTCTCGTCTTGCATCAGGCTGTGCTTGAAGGAAACTAATGACGGGGTAGGTGCTTGTCATTATTTCAAAACTTGACTGATTTTGGGAAAATTCACAGCTCAGTCATAGAGCGTATGCTTTTCGTGGCTGAGGGACTCCATTCAGTCCCCAGTTTAAAAAAAAATTAAAGCCAGGAGTCAAGTCAGAATCAATAAGGTAGACATAGGTAGATCAACGCTCTGAAGCCACGTAAGGCAGTGGCTTCATCTCTTTGTCGCTCTTTTTCGCTTCACTGTGTTGGTGAGCACATGAGAAAACTGGAGCAATACAGAGAAAGGGGCCTTTTCAAAGGTGTCCTTTGAATTCATAAAGCGCTTCCTATGTTTATTTGTAAATATGTTATAATTCTCCCCTGCTGGCTGTTCTTTTTAAACGGATGCTTTGCCTATGTGATGTTCTATTGTTGCTGTATGTTCTTCCATTACTTTCGGTTTGTATAGTTATTTGCGGTCCTGACCACCATGGAGTGGAAAAGGCAGGATGCAAAATTGCAAAGGGTAATTTTGAGTAAACCAAAGAATAAAGGTATATGTGGCTGCTCCCAGTTTTCTGGAACTGCCTTCCTAGAAAAGCTGGTCTTCCTTGCTGTATTTACATAGGCGGATAAAACGCCTTTTAATTCCTGCAGGCCTTTAAGAATTGATTTTTTTTCATTGTAAACAGGCCTTGCATAATGTGCTAGCTTTTTATTTGTTGCTTTTGTTTAATGGTTTATGTTTTTAACTGATTTTAATTTTTTGGTGGTTTAATTGTTTTTTAAATTTTTGCTTGCTCTGAATTTTTTGTTATGTTTGCTTTAACTGTTGTAAGCCCCTTGAGTCCCAAGCTTGGAAAAAGAGGCGGGATGTAAATACGTATTATGACATTAATACTAATATGTAAGTAGAGCCTGATAAGTCAGATCAAAGGCCTGTTTAGTCCAGCATCCTGTAGACACAGCGGCCGGTCAATTGCCTACTGGAAGCCCACCAGCAGTACAGTCAGCCCTCCACATCTGCTAGAGTTGGGGGCTCAGGGCCCCTGCAAGAGTGGAAGGATCACAAATACCAAAGTGTGTGAGTGTGTGTGTGTGTGTGGGAAGGGGGACAAGGCATGGTGGGGAGAACGGACACCCAGGGTCCAAGGCAGGTCAGGGAGAGGAGAGGGAGATGGGTGGCTTGGCATGGTGGCCAGCCTTATACTTCCTCTCTCTCGCCCATCTCTTTCCATGTGTGTGTGTGTGTGTGTGTGTGTTGAGTATCAGGAGAGGGTTTATGGGGCTGAGAAATTGGGCTATGCCCCATCCTTAGCTGGCCGTGCAGCTGCTGGTGGAGGAGTAGCAGGTTTCCCTGGAAAAGAAACGCTGGAGGTTGGGGCAAGGTGACAAGGTTTGGAGAAACTCAGAAATAATCAAATCCATGAAAGTCAAACCCGAAAATGTGGAGGGCCAACTGTACTTGAGTGTGCTTAGTCTTGCAAGTTGTTTGTTGTAAGTTCTTTTTTGGTGTTTTTGACGAGTCCTTCCCAGTCCTCCCTCCAAGTGAGAAATTCTATCAGCTAATTAATTTTGCTCAGTGGGGCTGTCCACGAGACAAGGGAAGGAAGAGGTGGATATTGTCCCCTGCCCACCCACAGTAGTACGGTGTTTAAGTCATACTTCTCAGTGCCTTTATCCAGCATTTTACTTAACACAACAAAGCAGGTCATCATATTCCAGTAAAAATAGCCAAATTTGTGGAGTTAAACCAAAATGGCATAAAGCAACAATGAACACTTCTCCAAAAGTTAGCGTGTAAAACAAAGACGGTATTCACAAAGACCAGCCTAAACGGGGGGGGGGAACTTAATTTGCCATCTGGAAGAGGATAGGACATGTCTGGCAGGACTTTTGAGAGAGCAAAATGAGTTCCTCAGTGAAGAGACCATGACTGAGAAGATCCTGCTGTCTGGTCTAGTGTGGACTTGTAGATACCTGGAGAGGATTGTCACAGCCTCCTCTTGGTCTTCTCTCTCTGTTTTTCTCCCCCTCGGCAGGGAAATGTTTCTACTTTTCCTCCTTATGATGTCTAGGGACAATTTGCCTCTGAAAAGAAAGAACAGATAGACACATGGAGGAAGAAAGGGGCCACTTATTAGTTACATGACTCCTTCTCACTTCTTCTACCTCTCTGTGTGAGAGGTTCAGAGCTCCTAGCTATCAAAGACTGACTTTTTCAGCTTGGAGGATCTTAATTGGTAGAGGTTAATTTGGTTTTATTTTTCAAGTAGTTTTTCTGGACTGGTTTAACTGTTCTTAATTTATGACTAGCTAGGGCAAGGTCTCTGCTTCACGGATTTTGGCCGGTGGCATGGGCTCTGTAATATTTTACTGATTGTCAAAAGAGAAAATGAAAGTGTGTGTTTCTCAGTGGTGTCTCCATCGCTTGGAGTAGCTTTTCACAGGAAGTGCATTTGGCTAGTCCATATACAGTTGTAAAACAAACTATAACCAGTCTTGTGGATTTCATCTGCTTTTCATGCATTAATCATACTGGCTCATGCTCTGAAACAACAAGAACAACAATAAACTTTGAAAGAGTTAGTGCTATTTTACTGATGGTTGGAATGAACTGTTTTTATGTTTTTATGTGGCTTTGTGAAGTTTGTTTAGTTATTATGATTATGATAATTTTTAAAAACTTTAAAAACTCTTGCAGAGGATGACCAGCCTTAAAGGGGAGTGTAACATTTTGTATAAATAAAAATTCTCAGAGGCCAGTGAGATAATTTTTTCTAGGAGATGTCTGAAGACAGTGTTACTGATAGTTCTGCAATAGCAAGAAACTATGCAGAAAGCATCAGTGTAGAAGAAGAAATCTCTGCAATTAGTCACTTAACAGAGATAGAGGATGCGTACTGCTTTTTTGAGTTCACATTCTTTTTTGAGAAGCTGCCGTGGACACCACAGCCAGACCACTGCAGGGCTAGAGTGCTACCATGGGGCAGTGTGAGCCAGCCGCCTTGGGTAGAAGACTTGGGATATCATTAAATGCTGTGAAATCATTCATTATTTAACATGCTGTTGTTGTGTTTTTGTTGTTACATGCAAGGAGAAGTACTTGGCAGCCTTTCTACCCCCTGTGCCAAAATAAGTTGTCTTTGGTTGCTGTGTACTCATACTTTGAGAAGGACACCATGTGCCGCTCTGATTCAGATAGCAACCTTTCTTGGACCATTTGTGGACTGTTGGTCCATTTAGACCGCTGGTGTCTATGTCAGCAGAAACGACCGGCAATAGTTGAGCCATCGTAGAAGAATTGTTAGGCCATTTCCGCACTAGGCTGTTACAGTGCTATTGTTCCACTTTCAACCTCCTATGGAATCCTGGGGTTTGCAGTTTAGGGAGGGGCCTGGCTGGCCGGCCCCTCCCCAAACTGCAAACCCCAGGTTCCATAGGAGGTTGAAAGTGGAATCATCGCGCTATAACAGACTTGTGCAGAAATGGCCTGTGTCTTTTTAATTGTTATAAGCTGCTTTGAGTCTCAACCTGGGAAAAAAGAAAGATATAAACAAAGATGATGGGGGTGGTAGTGATGATGATGATAGTAAAAGAGACTTGATTTGCTCTAGGAACCATTTATTGGTAATTTTATTAGTCTGTAGAACTCCCTTCCCCAGCACCACATTTCAAATGAGTCGATTTTCTTCCTATTTGCTTTCTTCACTCTCCAGCTTTCCACCCATGCACAGAAGTAAGAAATACTATGGCGTGGGTGATTCTGACTTTGGTAATTACCAATATATCTTCACACTGAGGATCTTACCTAGTTCCTTCATAGCTGTCCTTCTAAAGCTTAGCCTTCTTCTGAGTTCTTGACCATAGTCTATATTTGATTATTGACGGTGGAGGCCCTGCTACTTTTCCTACCAGTCCAAGATCCTAAGCCATTGAGTACCTGAGTGGGCACTTTCCTTGTAGAAGCCTTTTAACTGTGGAAATCCCTCTTCAGGGAAGTCAGGCTGACCCCACCTCTGTTGAGCTTCTGGTGGGAAGCCAAAGCTACGTTGTTTCATAGGGTCTTTAAAATTGGCTTTAAAATGGAATTTTATTTTATTTTTCTAAGGAGTATTTTTATATCTTCTTGTCCTACATTGCTTTGTGGACTCTCTTGGACAGAAAGGTGGTAAGTGATTTCAGTAAGATGTGTGAGAAATAAATACATTGGCAGTTAGTCTAGTGTGGGAGTCAGACTGCTTGTATTTGGTAAGAGTGGGTTCAAACATGACCCCAGTGCAAACAAGAAGAGCGTAGTGAGTTTCCTAAGAAATAGTGGGAGATGTGATTGGGGAACGGATTTGAGGCAGAAGTGTAGCCATCTGTAGCCATCAGAGGTGGTCCACTGTTGGCAAGTGGACATCTGCTCTGTTGCTCAGCACAGCGAGCCAGCTTGACCTGGCAGCTCTCACACGAGTCCAAAATGTTGTCCGACCTGCTCTGTCTGACCTGTTGGTGTAGGTAAGGCTTCGCTTGCTGGCCCCACTGCAGTTTGCTCCACTCGCCAGAAATGGGACTCGTAATGCCCAAGCCGAGTGCCCTCTGAGGCGGCCAGTTCAGGACTCAGCTGTGGTCTGGATTCCAGACAGATGCTTTGGCTTGTCTGTGTGTGTTATTATCTCCTTTAAAAAAAAGAAAAAGGCTCTTTGGCAAATATCTTGGAGATATTTAATCAGCACAGGTTGTCAGGACATCTGCTTTGCCTCTTCTGGAAAAAAAAATGGTGCATGCGGGGTCTCTTAGCACCGTGCATTGGCATTGGTCCAGTTCTGACTCATGGCGGCACCATTTCCTTTCAGCTCCCCCACCCAAAAACATATTTTGTTCCGCCTGTACCCGGTGCAGTCTTCACTTGATAAGGTACATTTGATATCTTCCAGTCTTTCTCCTCTACAATGATTGTATTTTGAGCTGTATTCAATTATAAATGCGAGGAGAGCTGCTTGGGGAAGCGGTGCCTTGGAAGGAATTTGCGCTGCCATCTGGCGCATGTAAATGACGATGCCCAAGTGCCCCTCCCTCTTCTCACATCCCCCCCCCCCCCGTGTTGCGCTTGGTATTCCGGTGATAAACTCAGACTCTCTCAATTTTCACTGATGGCTAATAATGGTGGTTAACCTTTTCAAGTTGGACATTACAGATGATAAATCAAGCCTGTTGGTTAGTATTCTGTGTGCAGTGATGCAGGCTTTAAAAAACTATTTCAGAACCGGAGCTGAAAATGCAGCGCTGGGATGATATTCAGGGGGAGCCTTTGAGCGTCCTGCAGATCGAGTGGTAATTGCCGTGAAATTCGGATCATTCTTCAGAATTCAAGCTGTAAACTTCTTTATGCTGTATCAGCCCCATTCTAGGGGATGATACATGGAACTTTGTGCACATAGATTGAAATCCACTTGTCGCTTGTCATTAGAGTAGACCCAGGCCATAGGTGGAGATGGCATAAAAAATGACTCCCTGAATTCTCCTCTAGTTGGAGTAGAATTCAGTAGAATTCTGTTTTAGGTTTAGGTCATCATTTCCAATACCTTAAGAGCATGAGATGGTTTTGATATTTCAGGCTGACCTTTGTGTGTCCTCCACATAGTGGGGGCTCTGTTTTATTTTCACATTTTCCCTCCCCCATGCTGTTATTAATCCCTTTAGAAGAGGGTGTCAAAGGTTATTAAGGTACGTGGGAAGTTTGTGGCTACAGAGAACTATATCATCAGCCTTTCTCCAGATTTCTCTCCCCATATTATTCTTGTTGGGGGGAGTTTTTAAGGCAGTGTGAGAATATTTCTTGTTTCTGTTAATAGGAAAAAGGAAGGGACTGTGGGTTAGTGGTAACACACTGCCGGCATTGTACTGGGGACATGCACGTGTGTAAGTTTCCCTTTTTGTCCTTTTTGGGCAGTGAGGGAGTTGGTATTCCCTTCCTCCCTCAGGCCATTTCTGCACGAGACTGTTATAGCACTATCATTCCACTTGCAACGTCCTACGGAATCCTGGGGTTTGCAGTTTCGGGAGGGACCGGGCAGCCCCTCCCGAAACTGCAAACCCCAGGATTCCATAGGATGTTGCAAGTGGAATGATAGCGCTATAACAGCCTCGTGCGGAAATGGCCTCAGTAGTGCCCAGTCCTCCCCCCGCAAGTATTGAATCGCCTCTGAAGCCCTCCCCTGTCCCACAGCAATTCTCTGCTTCATGAGAAGAGAGCAGGGCCACGAAAGCATCTCCCTGTTGCTGGAGTCAGAACGATGACATCCGTGCTGAGATCTGCCAGGTTCCTCTGGAAGTCTTAGTGCTGCTGTTGTTTTGCATCTGGCTACAGGGACAGAGCCAGACGCTTCTGTGTTCCTGCCCACTTCCCACAAAGCAGGGAACGGCCGTGTGCTGCTGGCTTGAGAAGGCTGCTTGGTAGCTTGGGGCGGTGGTGTTTGGCTCAGCCTATTGTAGGTCCTCGTGTTGTCCTGCCATGAGCCATGCAGGATTGCAGCCTAAGCATGTAAAATGCTACCGTTTCCAACTCCACATCTCTAGCAAGGGCTAGGAAAGAATCCTGCCGGAAGCTCTGGAAAGCTGTTGCTCCCACTCAGAGTCAAAAATACCGGGTGGGATAGACCAGCTATCCAGCTCCCTCTGTTTCTTTCTTTCCTTTCTCTGTTTCCTTGCTTATCTGTGTGGGTGGGGCAGCTCAGCTTTCCTTCAGAGGGGCATGCAGGTCCCAGCCCATGTCAGAGTCACAGTTCTGTTGCTGGTTCGTAATTTGCACTCAATTCTGCTCCTAGTTCGTCATGGTTTCCTTTTCTAGCATATCTTAATCCCGAATAGAAACGTGTGGCTGTGCAGAAATGAGTAGGCAGAGAGGGGAAAACAGCCTGTCATTGCCGGGCTTGTACGCTGGCATCCGTCACCCTGCCGCTGTGCTGGCACGCGGTCTCCATTTACCGTGGCTTGCCCTCCAAAGCGGCACAGGTGCTAATGCGCCTGGGCACCGGGTGCGTGGCAGGTATCGTTTGCTTCAGGTTTTAATACGTGGCGCTGTATTGGAGAGCTGCGAGGCCACGTGACAGCTGCAGACTGTGCTTTAATGGCGGCTTTCCTTTTTGGAAATATTGTTAATTAAATTTTTTATGAAGGAGCTGAGACACACCAGCAGAGATCTCCTTTCAAGCAGAAATGTAGCAGGCAGTTCCCAGGGAGACCTTGTCTGCACTCGTCTCTGTGAAAAACAATTAGTGTTATGAATGTGTGATACCTTCTTTAAAAAAAAGAAAAAAAGAAAACCGACACAATGGAGAAGTCTTTGCACCTTAGAATGAATGATAAGGGAAAGGCTTGTGTGTTTTCCTTTTATGTTCCTGATCCCATCTCTTCCCATTTTCTGCCCCAGCAGCTGCTGCCGTCCCAGTTTCTGCTAGGGCTATACACAAGTGGAGGTATTTTAGATTATTTTACCAATTTGCAATATGGGGATGGAGGCATGGCATTTAGGAATTATGGACTGAGGGTGGAGTGAAGTGTCTATTTTACTCTATTGTCCTTGCTGGTGTCATTTTTAAATTATTTGCTTTGAGTGTTATCGAACTTTTCGTCTATGAATCCGATAAGATTGCTGCATTGCGTTTGTAATTTCAGCTGAAAGGGGATTTAGTGTAAAGCCTGCATTGTGGCTGGTTTTTAGCCACTCGGAGTGCACCCTGTGTGTGTGTGTGTTTGTATGTATGTGTGTGTGTGTGTGTAAAAGAAATGTATGGGTATTTAACCAATCCAAATTGAATGCATACCTCTGTGAGGTACGACCGACACCCCCATTTGCTAGCCTAGAAGCGATTAAAGTGTCTGGGGAGTGGCACTGTTGGCCACCTGTTCCCGGGGCATTGCTCCACCATTTACTTATTAGTTATATATTAGTTATATTAGTTATATTTACCTTGTGCTTTTCCCTCCAGTAAGCTCGAGCCTCCTTGGATACATGGCTCTCCTTCTCTCCAGCTTATTCTCACAACAGCCCTGCGGGGTAGATCAGGCTGCCCGGCCCAAGGGCAGCCCAATGAAATCCATGGCTTGCTGGGGACCAAAACTGGGTCTCGGTTAATTACTGGAATCACTGCAGCACACTGGGTCCCCCTCGCTCTCAATATCCCTCCAGGAAGAGCAATTGCTGAGTAGGACATAGAAAGATCAGCTTCTGTACTGTGGCATTTTTCTCAAGGTGGCTACTACCTGAAGGACTGACTTTCCACTCCACTGACTTTCCGGCTGGCCCCTCCCGAAACTGCAAACCCCAGGATTCCATAGGATGTTGAAAGTGGAATCATCGCGCTATAAGAGTGTAGTGCGGAAATGGCCTAGGACAGAGAGAGCAGGCTACATCCTTGAATAATCCTAGCAGGTGGCTCTCTGGCCTGCAGCCACTGAGCGGGTCACTGTGTCCCGTCACCGTGCTTCTCTTTTGGTGTTTTTTCTCGGCTCCTCTGGGGAATACAGCGCAGTAGAGACATAAGCACATAGTAACTTTGCCGGCAAGCAAACCATGCCTTGTGAACAGGCCTTCTCCTTAGGTGTGTCAGGCCTTGGAAACATGACCTTCCACTTCGAAAGAAAGTGTTGATTTTGTGTGTAAACTCATCCTTGCTTCATCAGTGATTTCCCTGCAATGCAATGGGGAGATGAGAGGAATTCAGGGAAAGACTTTGCTGATTATTCCAGCAATGCTCCATGGAAGAACAGCACTGCATATTAAGAGACATCAAGCCTTCTACTCTTTTATGGCACGCGTGTTTGATAGCTCTGTTGGTTTACACACACAATATAATTTTCCCAGCATGACAATATTGCTAGAGAATAAATGAATTCACCCATCAAAAAAACATTGACAGTTTTAGTATAAATGTTGTTGTTGTTGGAGACTTTTATTTTTCCCTTTTGCCACCGATACAATACTTGGCAGTTTTCATTTTTATTCATGGGGGAATCTTCTGCACATGATGCGTTTTGTAAAATTAGTTTTTACAAAACAAAAACAACCCAAAACTTGGCTTAAAACTGTGAAACAAGCCGGAGTTCCTAGTTTGCACATAGCAGTCTATAGACCACAGGTGGAAGGCCCACAGTTTTGGGGGATTTTTTTTGCCGTTCCCACCCAAATGGAAGTGACTGAGTTGCATGCTCTGGCTCATTCACAGTAATTATCTGCAAATGTATTCCTAGCTAACTTTCTGTAAAAGAACCTTTGGTCTAATTCATGAATGGAGCTGATGTATGGAAGATCTCAGCGCGCTCCAAAAAGTGCTGCTCAGGTGCTATGATGTTCCGCGGATGACTCAGGCCAGGCTCACTGTAACCTAACATATCCTACAAAGTTATTGTGAGCGTAAAAGGGGCAGGGGGAATATCCCACGTCTTTGAGGAAGCTTGGGAGGACTTCATTATCATCAGTGGTTCTTCTTAAAGTGATACAAGTGAGCCCCATGGCACAGCAAGCAATGAAAGATGCAGAGGTAACATACTCCAAATACAGAAAAATAATTTCAGCAATTCTTCTGCTGTTTATAACATCTGTGCAGCAAAGCTGTTCAAGGCACCAAAGCCCTAAAGTCCTTTTTTCTTGCTCTTTTCCAGCCCCATCTCCAGCTCCCCAGTGTAGCCGTGAAGCAGTAAGGGGAGTCCGAACATACGCATTTTGTTTGTTTGTTTGCTTGGTGAATAGAGGATAGAGAATTGGGAAATGTATTATTAAAGAGCCTACCCCTTCAAGAATGTGGAAATGGGGGGGGAGTTTTTTTAAAAAAACCCAGACAAGTAGCCACATAGGTTTGAATAACAGTTGCAAATAGTTTCATTATCTTCTTCTATTAAGTACATTTTGCATAGACACACTCTCCTTTTGGGACTGTGCCACTAAATTTCAGCTACTGATAAATTCAGGTGGGGGAAGAACTTCAGAGTGAGGTGAAAGAATTCCAGTCTTTTTGCTAGGGTGGGGCAATTGCTTTATTTAGAAAAGAGAAAAACAAAACAGAAGCTGTTGATGAAAGGTACTCGTGTAGAATGAGTGCCCACCAGCTTTCCTTTCAGCACCTGCAGATATTCCTGCAAGTGATAAACAAGCTATTAACAACACAGTGAAGTATACAAATTTAGCTGTCCAAAACATTTATTTTATAGAGCGTGTATGCCATTGCAGTCATCGATTTCCTTCCCCTCCGTCCCTGGAGGTTTGCAAGTTAATGTCTGAAGTTTTGAACAGTTTGCCTCTTCCATTCTTTGAAAAGCTTTGACGCAGGTCTGTGTACCTGCACAGAACTATATTTTACCACACACGTACAGGTGACCTGATTTGTCTCAGATTGCTGGTATTTCTGCCAAGCGTTCCACATGGTCAGCTGTCAAAAGAATCTATCTACGTTCAAGAATTCTAGACGATTGTTACTCAGCCTTGTTCCCAATCCAGCAGAGCGCCTGGATCCAGAAGAGATTGTTTTTCGGTGTCGTTCACATTTCTTTGCTTTTCAGAAGAGCATGAAAGAAGAATGCTGGTAGAAATTTGCAGCAACATGAAAGACTGTGTTTAAGAAACAAAGTCTTTGAACTCTGAAATTTTCCTGCAATGCAGTTTTATTTTTTCGTGGCAGATTTTAATTGCTCCCATGGACTCTAATGGGAGTTGTGTGGCTAAATCCTTCGCCCCCCCACTTGAGGTCTTTTGATGAGCGTACGGGGGGCTAATATTTAGGCAGAGCACATGACTTTAGAAATAGGGGAGAGAAAGGAGATGCAAATTACAGTGAATGCTTAATTGATTCTGTTGAGGAAAAAAAAAATCTTATAGTGTGTTTCTGAAAACACTTTCATTATAAGTAAGCTTTCATTTGATGGCTAAATTGTTTGGAGCATATATGCTCCTCAGTTGCACACACAAGAAAGAATCGTTTTATAAGGAAGCAAGCATGGAGCTTTATGTTCTTTTAAAATGGTGCTGGAGAGGAAAAAAAAGTGGGGAGTTGTTTGATATTGCTTTTGTGGGAGAGAGAAAGCAACGACCTCGAATGAGAGTATTTTTCTGAAGAGGTTTTTGCCCTTGAAATAGCGGTTATCAAAAATGCTTGTTGTTGGGGAGGGGATGGAGACAGAGTTGTCCCTCTGAATTATCCCTGTGTTCAGGATAACAACTTCCTGTGCTCATAGTAAAAAGAGGGCTCTTTAAATGTTGACGTAATGGCTGTAGAGCAATACTTTAGATTCTTCCAGTTGTAACAAGTGCCTTCTTTGGTTAGGGAAAATGAACCATTTTTCAAGGCTTCTGTTTTGAGCTGGCTAGTGTGATGTACTTGCTTAAATGATATGGGGTTATTGTTGGACACATACCCGTCTGCTTGGGGGAGACGGAGCTAAAGAAGCGGTGTGTAACGTCTGTACCTGAGCTCCCGGTTTTTTGCTCCGAAAAAGCTAGGATTGGTAAGTTAAGAGCAAATTCTATAATCTAGTTATGGACTTCACAATAAGTTAATGAGTTTGTAACCAACTGACCTTGAATTCCCGCTGCGTTCTGTATATATCTGCTATTTAGAAAGTAAAATTATATAAACAGCATCTGAATAAAGTAGTTTCGTTGAGTTCTCCTCTTCTGTAACCACGCATAGGATCACATTGCAAGTTCTGATATTTACTTAAATGCAAGTCCTAATCAATTGAACGTACTTCCAGATTCCCAGTCGCTGTGGATGGGGTTGCAGACTAAAAATCATAGGTGAGTCCATTAATTTCAATGGGTCTTAGTCTTAATTAAGAGCAGAGTTTAAGCACAGACTGGAAAAGAAAATTGGTTCAGAACCCAGGAAGACAGATGACAAGGAAACAAAGCAAGACATGACAATAGTATATACATTCCAATTACAGCAACTTTATTGATCTCTCATAGACTCAGATCTGATCATCTAATTTCTGAATCATCCTGGGCTGGACCCTTCTGAAGGGCAGCCCCCCCCCGGCCACCCCCTTTTGAACTCCCCTTGAGTCGCAAGCCAAGGTGCAGCAGCTCAAGAGGAAAACAGTGCAGGGAAGGCAAAACCTGCTTCACCTCAGGGCTAGTTTGGGTTCAGCAGGGGAAAATTCCTTCTCGACTCCAATTCAGACAGCCAGCTAAGCCAGCACTACCCGGTCGAAAGGTGGGTGGGCCGTAGTTCCTCAGGGAGGCCAGACCGGGATCCGGAGGAGAAAGAGATGCCCTTGGCAGGTCTCCCTGCCAAAGGTCCCTCAGCCTATCTGTCTCTGGGTTGTGCCACTTATTTTATTACAAGAGCTGTATTCTGCATTCTGAAATTGCTCAGAGCCGTCTTTCCTCCTCTGGATTCAGTCCTGTGAGCCTCCGCCATTATTCCGAAGCGGTTCAGCCCAAAGCGGCACAGATTACGCTGGGGTCCTCTTGTCACTGGGCCCACGATACCACCCTTGCTCTGAGCCAAAAGGCCGAGAAGCCCGTGGCTGAATCGGGATGGCTGGCATTGCCGTTGTCCTCTCTGCTGGCCTTGAGTTTGAACCTGAAATGGAGGGGGAAAAGAGCCATGTTACTCGTGAAGCTTAAAGAGCTGAGAGAAGGAATATGGCAGAACAGTCAAAAGCCAGTTCAAGATATCTCACTCCACCACACATACACAAACACACAAGAGAATGGTACGTTCAAACAAGACCCGCACGGGCACGTCATCGGGAGTGGCCGTGCCACAGAGAGGATGGCACACACAGCACCGGGGAGAAAAGGATGCCCGCTCCCTGAGCGTCGCATCGAGGCGTCCTCCCCTTCCTTCTTCCCAGCATTTGGTGTCTTTTCCTGTGTTTGCGTTGCCTCCCGGGACATGATAGGAGGAGAGGAGTCAGTGTGGCTCCTTAGCACACCTCTGGTCGCCTCTCAAGAGCCTTGCTCTTTTGAGAAGCCAAAGCAAGCTGAGCGCGGCTCAGGCTCTGCGGGCCTTTGCACACGTGGGGCTGTGTTGTGACACGGGGTGAGGAGTCCGTTGTGAGCTGGCAGGGCAGTTGACGGGGAGGGACTGCTGGGTTTCAGCAGGCGAGAAACCCCCGCAGGACTGAAGGGCTTTGTGGGCACAGGGGGTCAGAAATGTGTGTTGAGTGAAGACTTGAAAGGGTTTGGGTGGGCTGCAGAGAAGAAATAACAATAACAATGTTTTATTTGTTGCCACCTCTCCTCAAAGCTCGAAGAGGGGTACAACAGAGGTTAAAATGCAAGTGAAACCAGCATACCAATTTAAAAACACATTATGATTAAAATACACTAAAAACATAAAACCATTCAAATATCATATTTTTTTAAAAAAATCATAGCCTGGGTAGGCCTGCCGGAATGGGATGAAGGCTAACAGCTGTATCCCAAGCATGCTTGCTCAGAAATAAGCTCCATTGCTTTTTGTGGGCCTTGCATGTGATTATGCTGGAGTAGGAAGAAGAGCGCTTGAACCAAATGTATTTGGAAGGTCTTGAGATAATAACAACCAAATGTTTTGTGCTAATATATCCCTGTTGGCCCATTCGCACATACAAGCCATCCTTTGCTATTGCAGTCATTAAGCAGTGACGGACTCCTATCAGCCCTCCTCCTGATTTTGAATGAAAATTGAGTCTGTATAGCCAGGGTGGGTGTCCTGTCACACCATGTCTGCCCTCAAGTTTCTGCATGCCTTCCAGACGTTTCTGACTTATGGTGACCCTGAGGCCACCCTATTTTGGGATTTTTCTTGCCAAGATCTGGTCTGAAGGGGGTTGTTTTTGCTTTCCTTGGAGGCGGAGAGAGTGGGACTTGCCCTAGGTTGCCCAGTGGGTTCCCATGATTGAGTAGAGATTCAAACCCTGGTCTCTGGAGTTGTAGTGCACTACTTGAACCACTATTTGAACTATTATCACTACTTCACGCTGTCTCTCGTAGGCCATTTCCGCACTAGACTGGTATAGCGCTATGATTCTGCTTTCAACCTCCTGTGGAATCCTGGGGTTTGCAATTTAGGGAAACCCCAGGATTCCATAGGAGGTTGAAAGTGGCGTCACAGCACTATAACCCTCTAGTGCAGAAATGGCCCTAGGCCTCCTACTCCCTGCTGGTCGGGTAAGGGTGCTAATTGACTTTGCTGGGACGACAGCAGCCCCTCCCTCTTGGCTGATTTAGGAACTTGAGGAGGAGTAAGCGCTTCTTTTAAAATGGAAGGACGTGTTGTTATGTTGGTTTCTTTATGCAGATTTTCCAGTAAAGAAATGCAAACCTGGATCCGATGTTGTGATGTGAGAGCAAGAAAAATAGTAATTAATGGAGTGAAAATGAACAACTCTAATGTAGTCTTTTATACTTTATAAAGAAAGCAGTAAAGGTCAAACCCATTCTTTCGTGTTGCATTCTGCTTAATATTTGCAGGGAGTTTTCCATCAAGGTATTAATTAAGTGAGAGACAAAGGCACTTCATCTCTCGCTTAACATTTGTGGGATTTTGTTCCACGTTCTCCACCCCACCCTGGCAATACAATCCACAGACTTTGCTGGCTGAAGGAAGACTATTTGATGCTCCCCCATTTCTCAGTGAGATTTGTCCAGATGCAGTACTTTGCGAAATGTGCTTTTAATAAACTTGAAAGTATGCCATGTTTGTCCTGTACTGCTCCGTCATTATTCTTTTATTACTGTGGCAGAGTGAAGTCAAGGGGACATAAGGACCAACAGTTACCTTCTTGATGTTTTTGCCTTAAAACACATTTTGTGCTTGCCTGGTTTGAGTGTATTCTTGGAGTCAGCTTTTCCTCAGTGTTGAAGATTGTTGTGTTAACAATATATTTTTAGACAATGTTCCCTTCATAAAATCTGCCAATAATAATAATAATAATAATAATAATAATAATAATAATAACAACAACAATTCTCTTTGTCTTTTTCTTCTTTATTTGTATAGTGCCATCCATGTACATGGCACTTTACAGGTAAAGCAAAAACAGTGGGTCCTTCCAAAGGTGTACAGTGTAAAATATACGTGTATAATGCACAGAAAGAAGAAAGGAATAATAAAACTATACCATACAATGATAAGATAGATTATCGTGAGAAAAAAATACAGTATAACGTAAAGCAACTGACAAATACATATAATCAAACTATACAAGATTACAAAACAATATTAAATTCAGTTCCAATAGCTTTGGAAAACAAGAAAGTTCTTAACTGAGATTTTAAAATAATGAGGGACGGAGCAGTCATTCTGGATTTTGAATAGTGCCTGTGTGTGATCTGTGGCACTCGCGCACTAAGTGTGAAGTGGTCCCCTGAGATTACGGCGTGACTGAAATTTGCGGCGGGAACCTTCTAGCTCTGACTCGGCTCATGCTAACTACTGTGGGAGAACAGCTCTCTTGATATGTTTGTTGCTGCTGCTGTTAGCTCTCAGATTTCTCTAGGCACAATAGGAATGTAAATCTTGGCTTTTTTCAACAAGATTAACAAGAATTTTTATGCATTATACGATTTTTCACATTTGACAATTTTGCAGTGATTTAATTTGTGCAACAAAACCTCCCTCTGTGTTATGCAAAATAGAACAGTTGTTTTACAAAAATAAATTGTATGCAAAATGCAAAAACAAATGAAAACAAACATACCCCATTGCTGGTCCTTTCACTGTTGCTCTGCTGTGAAAAATGTTGCGGCAATTGGCACAGTTTTTTCATTGGGGTGTCTTTGACATCTCAAAACACCATTTCTTCTCTAGGATGAGAAAATGTACTAATATTCTTTACATCCCTAATGCAGATATGATGAGTGCCAATCTAATTTTTTTAAAAGTTAGCTATACAGGAAATGTATTATACCCTTGTACTATAACTGCTTCGGCTTATTCTGCTTTCTGGTTCCTACTGCCTTTATATGACATCTAATTTATCTACTATACCCAATTTATGGTGCACTCCTAAATCCCATTGACTTCAGCAAGGCTTACTCCCAGATAAGAGCATATAAGAGGGCAGACTTTAATCTTCCAGCTGTTGAAGGGTATCCTGCTGTTAAGGCTGGGCTGTGAATAGCATTCTGGAGCAAGCCAGGGGCTGGGAAATGGCAATCTGTGCTGAAGAACGATCTGGATCAGAGGGAAAAATCAGAAGCCAGGACTGGAGCAGAAGGCAGGAGTTGGAGCTGAAGGAAATATCTGAAAGACGGAAGCACGCCACAGCTCAGCTAGACCTTCCGGCTCACTCAAAGCTCCACGGAGACACAGAGCCTGGAGCTGGTGTGCCAGACCTTCAACTCCGACTCCTCTTTCTGGCCGCTTCTCAAGTGGCAAACGTATATTAATTGGCAATAACAAGTTCGCGGTAGTGAAATGGTAGCAGCAAAGCATTTCATGACCACTGCATGAATCATCAGGCTACTCAGATTGGTAGAATATCAAATATAGTTGTGCAAGTAATATATTTACCATATATTATAGTATTATAGATCCTGTGGGTAACCTTGGGTGCATCTCGCGCTCTCAGTCCCACAAAGCCCTGTGATAGGTTTGCCTTAGGGTCGCTATGAGTTGGAAATGACTTGAAGGCACACAACAGTAACAATTTAATTTGAAGACAGAGTTGGGGTTGGTACTTTTCTACTGACTCTGTCTCCCCCTTCACCCACAATGGCCCCTGACTCCCACTCGGACATCACAACTTTGACTCCAGCTTGACGGCCTGACTGAGACAGGAAGCCCATAAAGATATAGCTAGTGGCCATGGCCACTTCCGCACTACACTCTTATAGTGCCATTATTCCACTTTCAACATCCTATGGAATCCTGGGGTTTGCAGTTTAGGGAGGGGCCGGCCGGCCCTCCCGAAACTGCAAACCCCAGGATTCCATAGGATGTTGAAAGTGGAATAATCACGCTATAAGAGTGTAGTGCGAAAGTGGCCTATGTCTTCCTTCTTTCTGACTTTAGATTAAACCCAATTTAACTCCCAGCCTGATCCCTGGATCCTGCCCAACCTTGCTCTAGAAGAGGGAACCCCATCCAGACCAGTAGCCAAGCATGGGTTGTACTGGTGGCTCTTGTCTTAGTTTAGAATTAGTGCACTTCACCTCGGTTTTTTTAAAAAATCATCCAAAAGTGATTGATTTCTTTAGTCAATGTCAGAACCATAGCAAGGGTTTAAGGCGTAAAACTCCCTACTTCGCCTTTTGGGATGCTGGATCCACTATGCTTACGTTGGAGCAGGTTTAGGAAGCTTCTGTGGGCTGCGCTGGGCTCCCTCCAGCTCACTGGGGGCTGCCCTGCTTCTGCCACCAAAATTTGGGGGTTGCTGCTGAAGCTGACACTTTAAGTGTCACCAGAATTTTGGAGCCAGTATACCTGCTGTGCGAGCCAGGGTTGCATAGTGGTTTGAGCATTGGACTGTAACCCTGGAGACCAGAGTTTGAGTCCGTGCTCAGCCATGGAAACCCAGTGGGTGTCCCTGAGCTCATGACATACTCTCAGCCCCAGAAAACCCTGTAATAGGGTCACTATACGTTGGAAAGAACAGTAACAGCAGCCGCCTGCTATATGTGATCAGGAAGGTGCCAGGTGGTCCTCTTGCACCATAGAGTCCTGGGGGGAGGATCACCTTGGGAAAGAGGAAAAAGCCCCTTCTTTGCCATTGTGCCCATTTTTAGCTGCATGCGTTTTACAGCAGCAGTGGGGTAAGTGAGGGTTGCAGAAACAGTTGATGGTGTGTGTGTGTGTGTACGGGCCGTGTATTTCCAGCCCTCACTCCTTCTCGAAGAAGAGGGAAAGAAAAGGCATCATTGCGACCTGTGCCTTTGAAGCCTGGCCTGCTGGGGCCTCCGTGCGCCTTCCTGCCCGGCGCAGCCAGTGGCCAAACCTGGGGTGGAGCCCGCCTGGCAGATTTTTCAGGGAGGACGTGCAGCGAGGCAGCCGGCCACGAGGGGCGCAGCGGTCAGCAGTTCCCGACAATAGCTTGTGGCGCTCACTGCTGCAATGCGGGGCCTTTCGCAGCTGCATAGAATCCACACCTAAACTTGATGCAGGAGAACTTTCAGTCCCTGCCATGTGTCAGAACTTGTTACTCCGCTTCTGCCTTCTCTCTGGAATCGCTGCAGACCTTTTTTTCTCTAGCTGACCTGGAGGGGAAGGCATCTGTCAAGGAGGGCTGGAAAGGTTTCCAACCTTTCCCCTGCCAGCCGCTTTCTCTGTCGTTTCCACCTCCCCAAACCAAGCTTGGGGTGTGCAACACTCTGATTCAAAAGAGAAGCATTCGGCTAACCGGTGCCCACTCCTTTTGTCCTGCAGAATGCCTTCACCCGGTCATGCTTTGCCGAGAAGTAGTAACTGAGGCTTCAAGTTGTAAAGCAGTGTGGAAGAATGTGTCCTAACAATTTGTCGTTAAGTTTTGTAGGCCTTCAATAGAAGACATCACTGCCGAGTTTCAAAACATTACCTGCTGTGAATAAATACAGGATTCTGTTTTAATATTTATGCTAGACCTTGGTCTAGCCACAGAAAACTACTGTGCTCTCTGTCTAATGAGATGAGACAGTTCATTTAAAACAGCGACGCACTCTTCACTTTTCAGTAATCTCTCAGTCCACATTAGTGATGGGCAAAATTTCTGGCACTGTGTCCCTTGCAATTATGTTACAGCATAGAAATGGTTGTTTTAACAAAAATGGTGCACAGTGTCTATCTTTTCATTTATTTTATTTGGAAACATAGAAGATACTAGCTCCTTTATGCTCATCAGTCAGCACTTGAGATCCCAAAGGGGCTTTAGCTGCTGAAACATATAAAAGCAAAAGAAAGGCTTGTCTGATAAAGGTGTATACGGAACCCTTTTTCAGTCCACAGGTTCAGCAGGCGTTCCTTGGCCCACCCTTCCCAGATTGTCGGAGGGGCAGAGGCAGCAAGTACTTTGGAGTTGTCACACTGGCAGACGGCTGCGGACATATCCAGAGAAAACATTGCTTGCGTTTAAAAAGCGGCTTCAAAAAAGACACGCACTTCAAATGCACATAAAACTGTGCTTAGACATTTTCATCAGTGGGAGCAATTTTGGGGACAACTAGTACACCTTAAACCAGGGGTTCACAAACTTTAGTTCTCCAGCTTTTTTGGACTTCAACTCCCAGAGGCTTCAGTCAACTTGGCCAACAGCCAGGAATTCTGGGCATTGAAGTCCAAAGCACCTGAAGGTCCAACATTTGGGAACAGCTCCCTTAAAATATACACACTTGGGAGAGAGCAAAGAATGGGATGGATGTAATTCTGTCCTTATAAAATACAACAGCCCCCAACCTGATGGAATTGAGATTTGCATGTAAAAGAGGGGAAATGTTTGTGGACATGGACTTTATCAGCATGCACATGTGTACTTGTGGGATCAATCCACGGTAGGTCTACATAGCTTGTTTCCAGCTCTGGCAAGCATGTGCTTCTGCCCAATTGAGGGATGTTCTTTCTGCTTGTTCCCACTAAATGATATTCAGGAGCATGTTGCCGATGAATCTGAAGTTATACTTACTTATTATGAGCTTGGCCAGATCTACCCTCCCTGAAGTCAGTGGCCATCAGTAACGGATCTCATAAGTGGTTCCCAACCTTGGGCTCTCAGGTATTGTTGGAGTACAGCTTCTGCAGTTCCTGGCCATCTTCTCCCACATCTGCAAGTTTAAAACCTCACGTTCTGTCTGTCCTGTATATGAAGTCAGTGAATTTTAGCCGGTGCTCAAAAAAAAACATTAGATTGAAGCAGAATTGGCCTTCATCTGCACCGTCCTAGTTCAGTAAGCACAGCCAGCCTTGGTGTCCTGTATCTGCTTGCCGTGTGTTAAAGATGAGGAGCCCATGGGTGGGATGGCGGAAGAGGCAACAACTGGCATTCAGTACGAATGGGGTAGAATCTATAAGTATTCCAGCTCAGACCTTTAAGAGTCAAACATTCAAAGTCCTGGGATGGATGAATCTTGTTTCAGTTTCTCTAGGATCTGACATGTTAAATCCTCAACTGCTTCCTTCCTGAATATTTAGAGATTTGTAAGTTTTTGATAAAGTCTGATAAAAAGATAACTAAAAATGAATTCTCACCCATCCCTAATGCTTGACGGTCAAGACTGCAGAGGTTGCCCTTCTTCCAGAGTCATGCTGCAGTGGTGAGGAGAGGCAGGTTGAACCTGCTTGTTCCAAGGGACATATTTGTTCAATTCCTTATTTCCTCCTCAACCACTGTGCCTGGAGCCTTTTTCCTGCTGCAGTCTGAACGAGGGCCTGGTGGATGCTGGATGCATTGCAGTATAGCTGGCATTTTGGACAATCTAGCCTGATAAAAAGCTTTGGAGAATGTGAATGCTTACACACGCTTCCTTGGCATCTTGGTCAGCCCCTCATAAAGCTATTTGACAGTCGTGGGTTTTGGTGACAACATGGTTACTGTGGAAATGGAAAGGACTCGCAGCACTACTTAACTATGATGAATAGAAATGTCATTGAATTGCCTTGCCTGAAGATTCAGTTTACTATGTAAGAGGCTCAAACTGCTGTTCATGAAGTGTAGTTCTGCATAACTTAAAGAATTTAAATAATATTGAGTAGCTTTCGCTACTTCATGCCACTATGGGGAGAGGTGGGGTAAGGAGTGAATTGAACTTCCAACCCGGGGTCAGGTGCTTGAGCTGTGTTACTTGGCTTTTGGCCAACGAGAATGAGTTTCCAAGCTGTTACCGGATCTCCACAGTGTTAAGTTGGAAAGAATGCCAAAATGCCTTGGTTAGGTTGTTTAGAAAGCTACTTTAAAAGGCATGTCTAGGCGTCCTTCACTAGTTTTGTCAGGAATTCACGACATCGATATGCCATCAATATTAATGCCTTTGTAAATGATTAAACATCACAATAGTTAAAACTGTCAACTTCAGATGAAAAACACACATGACCCAAAATGCTCATGTACTAATAATGCCCAGTGAATTTAGGATATAGGACCTAAGTGTGATAAAGAACTTTATTCCATCTCTGATACTTACTCCTGGAAGGGCAGCGGACTGGTTCACCTGTAATAGGAAACCCAACAGACTGTTGACACACAAGCTGGCGTGCTTCCCTTCTTCCGATGGGGGGAAGTACATGAGAGAGTGGCAGCCTCATTTTTTTGGCTTGGCTTTTGCAATTGTAGCCCAGCCCTTGGTTTCACTTTTGTTTGTGATTTCCCTGTTTTGTGGTGTGTGGACTTAAAAGGTCTGTACTCTGTCCCTGGAAGTATGTTGTCGTTGCTCTTTGCTGTCAAGTTGACTTTGACTTGCGTTGACCGTACGAACGAGAGAACTCCAGGAACCCTGGTCATAACTTCCCTGCTCAGGTCTTGGAGGCTCAGGACAGCCATGGCTTTCTTGTTGCAGTCAACCCACCTGTTGTAATGCAGTTTTCCTCCCTTCCAACTGCTTTCCACTTTAGTGAGTATTAACGGTCTTTTCCAGTGAGTCACAACTTCTCATGATGTGTCCTCTGTTTAATCGTCTTGACTGCTAGTGAGATTTCAGACCCTATTTGCTGTGGGACCCGTGCGTTTTCTTTTTAGTGAACCCTGATAGTTGTAGAACTCTCCTCCAACCCCACATTTCAGATGATTTTCTTCCTGTCAGGTTTCTTCGCTGTCCAGCTTTCACAAACATACACAGAAACTAGAAGTGCTATGACACTGGTAACGATGGTGTATAGAATCTAGTGATATATCTTTACACTTGAGGATCTTCTGAAGTCATTGGGGCTATGATACATTACTTGGGATTGTAGGTAGTATATTTCAAGACACTAGTGCAGGTTTTCCGTTGGGGTGTCTGGATGGTCGCTCTGCAAACACAATGCTGGATTTAATAGGCCACTGGTATGAACAAATGTTGCTCTCAAGTGCTCACCCTTCCCCTCCCCTTAAAATCACTGAAGGTAGATAGTGGGGTTTTTGTTGTTTTTTTTGGCAAGCCACACAAATTTCACTCTATTTTTTAGCATCTGTTCTATCTTCTTTAAACTATAACCTCCTATGGAACAATCCTGACTTATTTCAGCCCCTTCCTTTCTATGACTGCACTGGTGTAACGGTTGTAAGAATATTACAGAAGAACACTAAGACTTCACACCTCTGTCTGGCACATCTTGTTTCTTTTGTTGCAAGTCACACATACCATAATCAACTAGACAAGATTATTAAAAATAAACCTGCTTTCCTCCAACTTTCCCCCACTTTTTGCATTTGTATATTGGCGGTTTCACACTTTTCTTACCATACAGTAAGCTTGTTTCATAGTTTTAAAAGGTCCTCCCTCCCTCCCTAAGCACAAGAAGGAAATGTGTTTTTGTTTTTGTCTTAGATCACTCAAATGCAAGTAGATCAGCAATTAAGCAGGCTCCAGGGTGAGGTACAGGGTGCCGGCGGTGTCCACCCCAACTCTACTGATTGCCAACTTCAGGTGTGTGGAAATAGTGATGTGAACGGGAGCGACAGATTTGTTGAGAGTTCTCAGGCATGGAGGATGCCGTCCTTTGCCTGCCTGCCTTGGCCACTTTTCATCTCTTTTTCAGAGTAGCGCCTCTGTAAAGTTGGAGTAGTTTCCAGGAAGGGGTCAGGAGGCAGAAAATGTGAGATAGAAGGTGAAGTGGGAGCCTGGATTCTGTTGTTGGTTCCAAGTAAAGTAGACCCATTTAATAGCAATAGCAGTAGCATGTGTATTTCTATACTGCTTATCAACTAAGTGCTCTCTAAGCGCTTTACAGTGTGTTTTTCGCTAATTGCCCCCGACAAGCTGGGTACTCGTTTTAGCAACCTGCAGAAGGATGGAAGGATGCCCGGCAGGATCGAACTCACAACCTTGTGGCTGCAGTACCGGCAGTTAACCGCTGCCCCCAAGGCTCCTTAACCAAGGGGATTCAGTAGTGTGCTGACTCACATCATTCAGCCATGGATATAATGGGTGGAGATTAGCCACTGGGAGTCAGCCCTCCATCTTAGCTTCTTGCCTGGACCTACCATGGCAGAAATTTCTGCGGTGGCTTCCTTCCCAAAGTCAGAATTTGGACTGCTGAGGGGTGGGGAGAGATGTGTTGGGGTATATGGTAGTAGATGGGGAAGAAGAGGACATAAATCCATACATTCTCAGCTCCCAGGATGGAGAAGCATTTAGACTAGCTTTGGAACTGGCCAGAATTGGAAAAAGTTGCTTTTTGGGACTCTGCCTCTCTGAATCCTCCACGTTGTCTGTTGCTATCCTGGCAGTTCTTTGCATTGTAGTCCAAAAAAGTAATTTTGTCTACCTCTGAAGTAGCTCTCTTGAATCATATGTGTTTTAACGCTGAACCTGAGATATTCTTGAGGTATTCTTGTTTTCATCTTATTTTGCCTTCAAGGTCATTTACAAAAGAAACCCCAAACAAAACCCACATCAGTACAGTGATGAAAAACAGTTCCACTAAATTGGTAGAGCATTCCAGAAAATATAAAGCAGTGTGAAACCCGCAGTGTCTGACCAAATGCTGCTGAAACGATGGGCGTGCAAAGTAGTTTTTGTGATTTAAAAGCAGCAGCAGCTGGTGGCTCTGATGCTAGGTGATGGTGGTGGTGGATCTGATCCAGGTTTTAGGGTGAGACTTTAAAGGAACTATCCAAGGTGGAAAACTAAACTTCAAAATAAGTTCAGCACATTGGATGGCTCCTTTAAAAGATTCACTGCCCCACTGAGCTGGGAGCCACCAGCCATCAGTGCTTAAAAGAAAAGAAGACTGAAAGGCTTGGGAAGGAGTTTTGCACCTGAGCGTCACAGCATTGGGCTTGTATCCAAGAGCCCATCTATTTTATCTCTGGACTAGGTAGAATGCTAAATGGGTACCTTGGCTGCATCTTTTGATTCTTTATATAGAGCTGTCATTCCCTTTTTATTTCTGTAGCATGTGGACTCTTTTTTTTTTACACTTTTGTTCCCAGAAGATATGGTCCCTGTGAAAATCCGTCCCTAAGAGTATTAATTAGTATTTAAAAAACCCCAAAGACACAAGTTTCAAGCAATGTGTTGGATCCTTTCTGTTCCTCTGAAAGTAGGGATACGTGGATGACAGTTCCTTAGCAGAAGAGCACATGTTCTTTTGAAAAGTAGCGGGGGAGCCTCTTCTTTTGGAGGAGTGTGGCTGGAGTGGGCCAGTGGCCCATCCTAGTCCAGCATTCTTTTTTTTTCTTTTCTTTTTTTGTCACAGCAGCCAACCAAAGCTTTTGAGAAGCCCTCTCTTACTCTTGCCTCTCAGTTAGTGGTATTCAGTGGCATCATCAAGGCAGAGTAATGTATGGAAAATCTATTTCATGTTGAATTCAGTGGTACGTATGGAGTTGTTTGAGTGATATTTCGCTGAAGAATATCCTTTGGCCAGCTCAACATAAAACTGTAAGCCAGGGTTAGCGGCTGCACCGGTCAAACTGTTTTTGGTTTCTTTAGCAGCTTGTGCTACGAGGAGCAGCCATCTGTGAGTCATGGGGCTCTCTGTATCAGTATGCAGTTCGTTCGGATGAAACCAGGATTTCTCAGAGCATTCTGTGTGAATGTGGCCATTGTGGGACTCTTATGTGTCGTGTAACTGTGGTGGGTTTTCTCATTGCCAAAGGAAGAAGCCGCGTTATTTCAGCGGGCACTTCTGGATGAGCCTGTTGTTGGTTCATGGCATTTTACGGGTGGCTTAGATGTCAGCCTCTTCCATTTGCACAACATTTCTTCTGTCTTTATTCTTATAAGGGAAAAACTGCTGTGGGGGGAAGACTGAACGGTAGTAGAATGTATGCGCTTTCAGGTCATCCGCTGACTATGGCAATCCAATGAATTTCATACAGTTTTGTGAAGTAAGGAATACTCAGAGTTGCTTTGCCCTTGCATTCATCTGAAACATAGGCTACAGCACCTGGTATTCTTTGGCAGTCCCCCATCCAGATACTAACCAGGGCTGGCCCTGCTTAGCTTCCCAGGTCAGATGGCATCTGGTGGCTTCAGGATTGATAGTGCTAGGAGCCTTCAAATATGGAAGCAGGATGAGAATTATGTGGTCCTCTGGATGTTGTTGGACTGCACCTCCCAGCACTCCTTACTGTTGGCTAGGATGGCCAAGGCCGCTGGGACTTACACTCCAACAGTTTCTTCGGGGACGCATGATTCCCAGTTCTAATCTGTCAGGTCAGTCTACTTAGTAAAC
Organism: Iguana delicatissima; assembly: GCA_948472985.1. Lineage (NCBI taxonomy): Eukaryota > Metazoa > Chordata > Lepidosauria > Squamata > Iguanidae > Iguana > Iguana delicatissima. The sequence continues at coordinate 26,248 of CAOKZL010004059.1, forward strand.
CATCACTGGGAAAGTATTTTTCTCAGTGCGTTCTCATGATTTGGAATTTAAATACTTTTTTTTTCCATCTAAAAATGGAAGGAAAAAATCAATTTGTGTTATAAAGATCACTTTTTTGGAGGTATTATCAGATTTCCTATCAACCGCAGTCCCTCTGAGGGTAACATGTAGGATACGTGTTGAGAATTTCTTTTTCCAGCAAGCCAAGAGGCAATCACTCGGGCAGCGTATTCACTTCACGTGTTGTGCGAAAGCACGTGGGAGGGAACCGGTGTAGTTCTGGACGTGCTCCCAGCTCAGCCCTTTTGGTAGGAGAGCACAGGGCTGCAACACGAAAAGCATGTTTTGTAAGAGCAGTAAGCTAGAAATACCATCCTGCTTATTTCTGGTATTGACGTTCTGAATTCTGTAGCACTTATCCTCTGGCCTCCTCAGGGTGGGTAGGAATTGTTTATCCAACTGAGACACGGCGTAGAAATGCAGCTGATAGAATAAATAATATTTTGTGTAGAAGATGGTGCCCTCCTAGGTAGCGCGAAGAATATTGAGTTTTCAATCAGTATGCACTAAGGGTTCAATCATACACTTTTCCTTAGGACATGCATACCCAGTACAAATAGGAAACCGTTTTTTTTTCTTCAACCAGTGTTGATTTTAAAATGATTCATACCCATCTCACTGACCATTGTTTTGCATTCTGTGTATTTCAGAGTTACAACTTCTACTACCGTTTCCCTTTTTTTTTTTTTTTTGTTACAATGAATTAACTATTAAAGTTTGGATCCAGAGGATCCAGAGTATTATACTGCTGAATGAGTACTGGATTCTGATGTCCTGGGCACACAAAGGCATGCAACACAAACTTGTTCAACTCCTTCTCGCCACAGACTTTCCTGTCCACCAAAGAGCTGGTTCAGAAGGTTGACGGACCCCCTGGGAGAGCGTGTCGCGTAGGGGGTGGGAAAAGTCAGGGCTGACAATTCCTACCAGCCACGGGCTCTTTGGATCAGGGCTCTGCTTTTAGCCACCATCAGATCCACACCTGGGAACTGAAATGAAAACAGTGTGGATTCTGATGTGATCGCTGTTAAATCAGAATAATAGCCTGATTTTTTAAAATACATAGTTTGAAAGCTAACTCCCTCCTCCTCCTTTTTTTTAACTTGCAAAGCAGGAACCTTGTGATGAGTGAAACTTAGACCATTTACGCACTAGACTGTTATAGTGCTATTATTCCACTTTCAACATCCTATGGAATCCTGGGGTTTGCAGTTTAGGGAGGGACCTTTGCCTTTGAGGCCCCTCCCTAAACTGCAAATCCCAGGATTCTGTAGTATGTTGAAAGTGGAATAATAGCACTATAACAGTCTAGTGAAGAAATGGCCTTAATCTATATACCGCAGAGCTGGATTGCTTATAGCAGATCCCTTTAGCCTTCTGGAGTAGTTTATGACCATTGAATTTATTATGGATATTCTTCACTTGAAATGTGGCAGTTGGGACTGTAGGAGGTTGTACCCTGCAGATCACTGTCGTGCCAGTCGTGGTGTATGAAATCGGTGTGTATGTTTGCATTGGGCAGTTGCAAGTTAGGTTTGTTGTTTCTCTCGAGTAGCAGTCCTCCAACTTCATACAATAAATTCAGGAAGTAGGAAATGCCATTACCCTGTTTATGCTAGTTGCGTGCTAATTAGTAGATTAGTAGTTCAGGTATTCTCCAGGACTGGTATAAGGGATGAGGTATTAAGAATGGCTGTTCTCTTACGTGCAGTATAGAATAAACAAGTGCAGAAATAGTTTAATTGGAATCTTTAAAAAAATGGTCAACAAGAAAGATCTTTTTATCTGCAGGTGTCTAGGTCTTTCCAATTCCAGGTGTACTGCAGAGATAGTATGTTTATTTCTGGCTTCTATGTTTTAGCCTTACATAAAAAGAGGACATTTTTTAAAAAATAAAAATTATTTCAGGAGCTAGCTGTGATCTATCTGATCTCCAGTGGTTGTTGTCTATTCATGTTGTCTGCTAAACCCCCTACTATGAGTCAGCATGGGGTAGTGATTTGAGTGTTCGGCTACAGCTCTGGAGACGAGGGTTTGAATCCCCACTGAGCCATGGAAATCTGCTGGGAGACCTTGGGCAAGTCATACTCTCTCAGCCTCAGAGAAGGACAAAGGCAAAACCCCCTCTGAACAAATCTTGCCAAGAAAGCCCATGCTTTATTTTATTTGTTATGTTTATATACCATATATCTCCCAGAGTGGGATCCAAAGCAGCTTCCAAAAAAAGGTGATAGGTTTGTTTTAGCGTCACCATAAGTCGGAAACAACTTGAAGGTACACAGCAACAGCAACAAGTATAGAAAATCAAGACATAACACATTTTGCCTCTTTGCATTTTATAAAGTCATCATTTGGATGCGGTAAAACTCAAGAGTAGAAAATATTGGGCTTGTTGCATTCTCTCTTTGGACAGCAGGTCATGGGCAGAGACTGGAATTTCAATAACAGAAGTGTCACACATTTTGTTAACCTGTACTGTGGGCTGTATGTGCCACCAGTGCTTTTTTTAAAAAATTTTGGTTCACAGTCTGATCAGTATGATAGATAAGAGTAGAAGAGGCTGGGAGGGGTTGGAAAAGACAAATGGGGAAAAACAGATGCTGAGCATTTATTCCACTTAAGTGGGGTGGGTTGAGTTGGAATGATCAGAGGGGAGACAGTGGCAGCAAAAGAGGAGCAAGGTGGTTGCATGGGTCCCCCCACCGAAGCCAATGGCGGGGAGGGCTGCTGGTGAAAGTAAAGATATTTTTTCCACTTTAACCTGGAGTTTAATCTTCCAATCTTTCTTAAAAGGCGTGGGTATGTGTGTTTTTTTGTGTGCGCTTGCAGTGTATACACACGCGCACACACACACACAGAGAAGTAGTAAGATTACAAAAACAAAATACAAGCGCCGCAGCAGTGACATTTTGAGAGAAAGACAAAACATTGAAATAACTACTAATGTGAGAGAAAAAGGATGCTCCTGCAAAATCAAAGGGAAATGAATACGGCTGGATATCATCTTAAAATTCATCTCTCCAAAACCATTCTTGGCGCTTTGATCTTTCAGTCTCTGGCTTCAGTGAAAGGGAACTAGACAGGCAGCAGTGGTAGTGCCATTTTGTTACACTTCCCATTAAGCAGTGGGGGGGGAAAACAGGAGGGTTTTTTTTTTTTCCCCCTTGACATTTTTGGAGTGTAGGAATAAACTTTGCCTTATGAGCATTTCGTTTTTCTTTCTCTCTTTATGTCATGGAAAAGTACCAGTGTAGCTGTGCTGTGATGGTGGTTACTTCTCACAGCTCTTCAGGGGGAACTGCTTAAGAAAAAGGAATAGGCTGGTGTTCCAGAAAATTTGAGCGATCTTCCTTAAAGGCCATTTCCGCACCAGACTGTTATAGCGCTGTTATTCCCCTTGCAACATCCTCTGGAATCCTGGGGTTTGCAGTTTCGGGAGGGGCTGGCCGGCCCCTCCCGAAACTGCAAACCCCAGGATTCCAGAGGATGTTGCAAGGGGAATAACAGCGCTATAACAGTCTAGTGCGGAAGTTGCCAAAATTGAGGATCAATAAAATGTTAATTGTTGGCACTGCGTTCTGATGTGATTGGTACGGCTTCTGCTAATTTTGAAACACAAACCGTGTCTAGAAAAAGCTAACCCATCCTCCTGTCTTAATTATCCAGCTAAACTTGCTTTCACCACCTTGATGCACAAATATCTTGCTACAGACACAGAGCAAGAGATTTCAGCAAAATATGACAGGACAGCGAACCTCCCCCCTCCCCACCCCATAAGACTTCGGTTGTTTATCCATTACTTGCCAGAACTACTTGCTTTACTACACCTCCCACAAGTGCAACCAATCATCCAGGATTTAAGCCAAAGTAAATTGGTAGTGCTGGGGAATGAAACCCAGACCTTGATCTCCAAAGCCAAGAATCTTAATCTTGTGGGCAAGCATGTTATGATGCCCTGTGGTAGAACAAATGGACTCCCAAGTCCCTTTGCTGGGCAAGATGGACAGTGGAACATCGTAAATAGTGGAATAACAATGTAGAGATTGTCCTGTGCCTATACTCTCACCCCTTTTATGTGTGATTTCTCATTTTCAATTGTTGGAGGTAAGAAACAGATTGCTGTGCCTTGCCAGAATTGTCTTCAGCCCAAGCATCCATGGGAAAAAAGGGATGTTCAAAATAGCTTCCCTGTTTTTCTATAATTGTTTAGTTTTTTTTCCTAAAGCTGTTGTAAATCTACTGGTTTTCTTCTTCACTTTCAGGCATGGAATTTTGGACTGGAATTGGTGTTGGCTCTAGGCTCTCAGGGCAGAGCGTGTGAGGTTTGCCAAAGGCCGTTTCTGAACTAGACTGTTATAGCGCTATTACTCCCCTTGCAACATCCTATGGAATCCTGGGGCCAGCCGGCCCCTCCCGAAACTGCAAACCCCAGTATTCCATAGGAGGTTGAAAGTGGAATCATCACGCTATAACAGGCTAGTGCAGAAATGGCCAAAGGTGCCTGCAGCAGGCTATCCTAGCATGGTCCAACTCGCTTGCTGGTGTCAACCCCACCCAATCCATAGCTCTTTCCCTCTGGGAGCCCTTCCTGAGGAACTAGGAGAGCTAGGGAACGAGGATCAGAGTGCTGCTCTTGCAGTGTAGTTTTCTGCGGTAGCTCTGATGAATTCAATCCCTCTTCAAAAAATCCCACGATTTCCTACGATCCTACGATGCTGGAGACCATGGTTCGTTCCCTGCTCAACCATGGGAAACCCACTGATTGATCTTGGGTGTGTCACACACTCTCATCCCCAGAAAACCCTGTGATGGGTTCACCTTACAGTCCCCATAACTTGCAAGCAATGAGAACCAGCTTGCTGTAGTGGTTTGAGCATTTGATGACAGCCCTGGAGACCAGGGTTTGGTTCCCTGCTTGGCCGTGGAAACCCACTGGGTGATCTTGGGCATTTCAGATGCTCTCAGCTCCCGGAAAACTTCATGATCGGCTTGCCTTAGGTTGCCATAAGTCAGAAACAACTTGAAGGCACACAATAATACAACCAAAACCCACCTTTAAGTTTGAGGGGACTTCCTGGACTGGTTAAATTACAGCATGTGGATTTTTATTTGAGGAGGGTCATAGGTTTAAATTGGACCTTCCTTTCTTTAGGAAACCACAGTTATCTTCCCCCAAAAGAGAGAGTGAGAAGGAGAGACAATGCTAATGGATAAGGATAAGACAAATCCAGAATCCGTAGTAAGATAGCGTATTTGTTGGGTATCTATGAATTCAGAAAATATGCAAGCTTTTGAGTTCTCCTGAACACTTCATCAGGCTAGATGGCAAAAAAATTGGTGCGTGTGTGTGTGTGTCGCAGTGGAGAAGCATTGGAGTAAAAAATACTGTTTGGGCTAGATGTTTTAAGCTAATGAGGTCTGCAATTAAAGTTGGTCACAAAATGGAGATTTCAGGCTTAATTACCTTTGGTTTATGCAAGGGGCCCTTTGGCTTCAGGTCATTATGTGTAATTCACTTATAACACCTAATGTTGTGCATTCCCCTATATTTATAACACTTAAATGTATAAAGGATTTTTGTATTACTAGAATCATAGGTGCACATTTCCGCAGCATGAGAAATGGAGCTCTAGGCTGCTGTGCTTTACCGTAGGCTTTGACCAGCTAGGAAAATGGGAAGAAGAGAAGACATAACAATAGCAACCACTGACACTGCAGGATATAAAATGAAGGTTTTACAATCAGTTTTTAGAAATAGTTTGTGGGTTTAGCATTATCATACAGAGAAAGAGGAAACGTCTAAGTCTTAGAGGAATTGGCCAGGAAGGAAACATTCCTGTAATGGAGTAGCAGTCAGTTCAGTAAATCAATTGCAACTTGTAAGCCTATTGAAGAGTTCAGTGTTTATTTCATTACCATTCATAATTTCATTATGATTCATTAAATGCAGTTTGCATTTTCTAGTATTTTCTTATTTTAGGGTGGTGGTGGCTGGTTTGGTTTTATTTTTTCACCTGAATTTGGAAAGACCTGGATGGTCTGGATAACATCGGGCTGCCTTCCTTCCAACAGCTTAATGCAACACTGAACCCTACATCCAGTTAGATGTCTCGTTATCCAGGATCTTCCAAAAGTCTAGGAGACTCCTTTCTGGGAGCGTTCTTGGAAGACAATGTTCTCAGACTTTCCACCACTAAATTTAGTCAGCACCTGTTCAGAGCTCCCCCCGGGGCCATTTCCGCACAAGTCTGTTATAGTGCGATGATTCCACTTTCAACCTCCTATGGAATCCTGGGGTTTGCAGTTTTGGGAGGGGCCGGCTGGCCCCAGGATTCCATAGGATGTTGCAAGGGGAATAATAGCGCTATAACAGGCCAGCCCTTCCCGAAACTGCAAACCCCAGGATTCCATAGGAGGTTTAAAGTGGAATCATCGCGCTATAACAGTCTCGTGCGGAAATGGCCCAGGAGTGGGTCAAGATGACCTTGTTAATGTGGAAATAGAGTTCCCTCAAGGGAACTTCCTTCCCTTGGAGCAGTGGTTCTCAACCTGTGGGTCCCCAGATGTTTGTGGACTTCAGCTCCCAGAAGCCCTGAGCATTGACCATAGTGGCTGGGGCTTCTGGGAGCTGAAGTCCACAAACATCTGGAGATCCCACAGGTTGAGAACCACTGCCTTGGAGGGTTACTGCACATATGATGTGGTCTCACGCTCCATCTCCATGCGGCAGTAGCTTCAAAATGGCCACACAGTTGTAGGAGCAATCTCACAACTCATGTGGTTGTTGGCATACAAAGAGAGGAGGAGAAAGGGCCCTTCCATTTGTGGCAGCCCTCCTGTCCCCCACCTCTTTCAAATTGATGGACAAAAAAAGGTAGTGGGAATAATATTAATGCTAGTGGTTTATCCTTTTGTTTGTTCTCTATATATGCTTGGTGTAGCTTACAAACATTAACAGAGAAATTAGTCCCAAATTTGAATGCATTTCTTGCTTTTTCATAAAAAGCGTATGTATTACATACACATGCATGCATTTAGTGTGTTCTAACGTGCGCATATCTTTTAAAAAGGGTTTTGTGGAGAGTACGGTATTTTTAGCGATGCCAGAACAATTTTTATGCAAGCAGGGGAACCAATATGATTTGCTCATCTACTTGTTTTGATGTTCATAGTGAATGTCAAGGATATGCGAACAAAAACGATGAAGCCTTCGTGAATTGCTTGGGGTTGCGAGTAGATTTCTGAAGAAAATTGTGTGTGCTGAGCTTTATTTATGCACTAAAAATAAAGATGGGATTAGGAGAATATTGAACTGTAAATGCGCCAGCGATTTCGGCTTTTGTGTATAGCAGAGTGAATCTTATCAATTTATCTCTCTGCTAATCTTGAATATGTAGGCCTGGCTTGTGTTTTTCACAGCCCAGCCTCCCTTTTTGCAGTAATCTAGTTCCAGTTTATTTAATGCTTGCCATGCTTAGTGTTGGAGTGGTGTGGAATAACTTTTAGGATTTGTCTCTTCTTGGTGCTCTCCTCTCAGGATATTTAGGTTTTCCTGCGTTTCATATTGACTGAAACTTGTTTAGAGCATTATTAGCTCCATCTAAGCAAGCAGGGTGGAAACATTCCAAGGGCTTAAAAACTAAGAATTAAGCCTTCTTTAAAAACAAAGAAACAGTGATGTTTCAGGAGTCCTGCATGACGTTCGTGTTTTGTTTCTGTTACTTCTGTGAAAAGAGGTTGAAATTTTACTATTGCAAAGTGAAATCTCCAATCCGTCTGAAATGCATCTTTCTTACGTATTTCAACTCAGGCTTATATAGATATGATTTGTCCCTTTTCACACACACGTTTAATGGCATGGCTCCCTCTTTTCCCAATATATACATCCCTGTTTTCCTATGCTACAAACTCTAATTCATGTGCATTTGAGGAGATCCCAACTCTGAACATAATGTTAATCTATATTTTTGTGCTGCTTTCGTTTGTTATTGCCTGCCTTCAAGTCATTTCTGACTTTCAGTGATCTCAATGGTGAACCTATCACAGGGTTTTCTTGGCAAGATTTGTTCGGGGGTGGGAGTGCCATTGTTTTCCTCTGAGGCTGAGAGAGTGGGACTTATCCAGGGTCAGCCAGTAGGGTTCCATGGTTGAGTGAGGATTTGAACCTTGGTTTTTCAGAGTTCTAGTCCAACACTCAAACCACAACACACAAAGAAACGGTATAAATGTTTTAGTTGTCAATGTTGTGTTTGCTATTTTCATAGACTCCTAGAATCTCAGAGCTGGAGGGACCCATCTAACCTCTGTTTTAAGACTCTCCAAGGCAGTCCGTTGCACTATCAAACAGATCTTACAATCAAGAAGTTCTTCCATGGAACCTGTTTTCTTGTCATGTGCAACCACTGGTTTGTGTTGTGGTCTTTGGAGCAGCAGAAAAGGAGCTCACTCCATCTTCTCCATGACATCCCTTGAGATATTTAAAGATATCATATCATCCCTCAGTCTCCTCCAGTCTTTCTTTTTATTATAAGATGCCTTGATGATGTGCTTGAAGAGTGGGGTATAAACCTTGATTGAAACACAAGGCAATCATTAGGAGTAGAATGTGCAAAGCAAGGATGGGACCTCTCTTGGCCTCCAGGTGTTTGCTGTTGGCTTCCACCCTGCTGATGTGTATGAAACACAGGTTGGTTCTGAATACTAGCTCTTCTGCTTGAGACTGTTCTGGCCCATATCTAGGGCAAGGTACCTGCAAAGTATGACCTTAGCCCCTCATGTAGACTCTCAGGCCATTGCTGCACTACACTCTTATAGCGCGATGATTCCACTTTCAACATCCTACGGATCCTGGGGTTTGCAGTTTCGGGAGGGGCCACATGGCCCCTCCCGAAACTGCAAACCCCAGGATTCCGTAGGATGTTGAAAGTGGAATCATCGTGCTATAAGAGCGTAGTGTGGAAATGGCCTCATAATATTAAGTCCACTCATAATATAGACCAATGTTTGCGTAATGCTGTATATACACTAGCCAGATTCCAGCAGGCTGCTCATATTCACACGTGTGGCTTGCCTCGTCCAGAGTCTAACTTTTTGTCTCTTCTTCTTTGAGTAGTGTGTGAACAGGCACACTCCCACACCCTGCCCAATGTGGAATCGCAAACTGCTTTGTGAATTCTTCTCGTGCGGAGTGGGTGAGTGCAGGAGGTTTGAGGGCGAGCTGGCGTTTGAGAAGAGTACATCTGAAGCCTTCTGACCTTATCTGGTTCTCTGACTGCTTTTCTAATAAAATCCATTTTGCAGGTATAAGGGAAAATAATTTAAAAATCATTGTTGTATCTTTCAGAAAGATCTGGAGTTTATAAAAATAAAACTTAGTTTCTAAAATGAAAAAAATACACAAATCCATGTCAACCACAATATTTATTAATAATTACTATATTTTATATAGATGGATGGAAATTAATTGTCCATAACATATTATTATATTTTGCTCTACTATTCAGTAGCTGTAATAATGGAAATGGATTTGGTAGCACCATGTTTGGAATTTACACTGATTGATGTGGACTTGGAATTTACGTTGATGTGATTCCCTAAAACACCCCCAGTCATCTCCAGTTCTGTTAATTCTAGTCTATTCTGTTCTGTTTGGTTTTTATTTTCCTTATTTTTCTCTGTTGTTGTCATGTACCTTCAAGTCATTTCTGACTTATGGTGGCCCTGAGGCAACCCTATCACAAGGTTTTCTTAGCAAGATTAATTCAGAGAGGGCTTGCCTTTACCTTCCTCTGAGGCTGAGAGAGTGTGAATCATCCAAGGTCACCCAGTATCTATCCATGGCTGAGCGGAAATTTGAACTCTAGACTCCTAATCCAACACTCAGACCATGGGGTCTTCTCAGGCAAACCATATAATCTTATACGATGATGCTAAAACCCACAGTTTTATACTATCTTTTTCTAAATATTTATGGCAGTTTCCATATTGGGCTAACAGTACTCTTGTGGATACTAGCAGTTGGAGTAAAATGACCTCAACATTTCTGGGTACTATTCCTTGTGGAAAACGACGTTTCCACTCTCGGGAAAGCACCTATTGCCCAGTGTCCGTGACATCACAGACACTTCCCTCTTCCATTCTGTCCATATCTCTGGAGCAGTTTTATAATGGCTTTTAAGGCTGATAGCCTTGTACTGGTTTCTGTAATGTCATAATCCTGAGAGCTAGCTGGCCAGGTATTCATATTTCAATATTGTGAATTTTGTGTGGACCTGGCTTTGTTGGATCACAGCAACAGCCTCACAAGCTGAGATCAAGGCCATTTCCGCACTATACTCTTATAGCGTGATTATTCCAGTTTCAACATCCTGTGGAATCCTGGGGTTTGCAGTTTCGAGAGGGGCATTTTCGGGAACAGATATTAAAGCGCTTCCTCAAAGGCCCCGTCCTAAACTGCAAACCCCAGGATTCCATAGGATGTTGAAAATGGAATAATCGCGCTATAATAGTCTAGTGTAGAAATGACCATAGAAACAAACGTCCATTTTTAGTTTGTTGCTGCAAACCCCTTTTATTAGTATTTTATGGCCTGTAAAAATGAACAAGTTAAGTATTAAAACCCATACCAGGTATTAAATAGTCCTGCAGTAGGTTGTTGCCTTATTTGCACTGTTCTTTATCCAGAAAAACCTTTTTATTGTGTTATTTTAGGGGTTTTTTAAAAAAAAAATACAAAAATCTCTTATTCTACAGCTGGGTGTTGGTCTTCATCTTTGTTAAATTTTCTAAGATCTTTAAAAAAAAAATCCCTCGATCTGGTTGCTTGGAATTACATTCCCCACTTTAATTTAGTCACCTTGAAAGAAGACTCCCAAAGACAAAGGCAGGATTCAGAGATAAGGATCGGCTTTCACTGAGGCTGCATTGTTGGCAGAGAATATCTTGCAGGGAGAGGAGCTTGAAACCTGCAGGGCGTCTTTCTGTGAAAAAGGCAAATATAGACTAATTCGTATGCATAGACCACCTAGGGGAGTTTATTTTGAATTTTTACAGTTTTAAGCACTCATTGATGTGAGCGCTTTATCGCAGAAGCAAGGACAAATAAGCTGTGTGGTGTCTGAAAGGGTTTTTCTGTCCGTAGGTGCCAGCAACTGGCATGAACATGGTTTCATTTCGACCAGTTTTTCCAAACCTAATGCTGTACAGATGTGTTGGGCTACAACTCCCATCCTTCTGCAGCCCACTGCAGTTTTTGTAGCCCAGCAGTTCACTTTAGCAAGGAACAATCACGCAGATAACATTTTACCCTCAAAACAGTCCCACAATTTGCAGAGGAATTATCTTCCGATGGAGGGGGGTCTTAGCTCCACCCTGTACATTCAGGCCGGAGGGGGCTAGCCAGAAGACGAGAGGCAGGTGTTGTTGGGGAGAGGTGGCCAAAATCATTTCCGGCTGCAGAGGCATAAGATTTTTGTAGGGTTTTTTTTTTTTAATGCGGTCTTATTTGTGAAAAATGCACAGTTGTTTTTCTTGTCAGTCTGTCACTCCCAGATAGAGTAAAAAGCTGTTTGAGAACTGTTCATTAATTCTTTTAAGATAGCAAAATTCCCTGTAATAATGGGCTGTGTGTTTGTAAGTGTCTTTCTAGTCACCTTCTTCGCCTGAGGCATTGTGCCAGGTGGGAGCAGGGCCATCAGAATAATTGGGGGAAATGGAGGGAAGGGCAGAGGATAATGGGTGGGAAGAGAACCATCCGGAAATGGAGAGAGAATGCAAGGAAGGGCACAGCAGCTTGGTTTGGCCCAAGAGCCTCACTGGTTCCAGGCCGGCACAGTTGCAGATCCGTGCCAGCCGTTGGCGTGACCACCCTTAACTGCTGGCACTCGGGGGGCCCCACATAGTTTACCCAGGAACTGTGCACACATCGTTCATTCCGTACACCCCATTCTCACACATCATCGCCCCATTTTCTTTCTCTCTTTCTCACTCACAGAAGCACACAAACATTGGCAGTGAGGCTTTTTCAAAGCCAACCAGTAGTTTATGGATAATTTATTTGAAGGTCTGGAAGCAAAGAGTTACTGGGATATGACCCTGCAGCTGTTAGCTACAATCAGCATGTCTTCTCCCACTAGATCTTTGACTAGTGATGAATAACGATTCCGATTCAGTGGCGTGAAGCTTGTTGGGGTGGGTAAATCTGTTCTCTTCAGCTGCAGTAACATCATTCTCTTTCATGTTATTTCACTGCTTTTGGGGTGCTTTTAAGTGTTCAGAAGTGGCACAGTTCCCCAGCCTCACCCACAAGCGTTGTGCATGCATTTAAATGTTGAGTTAATACGGATTGTAGGCCAAGATTTGGAATGCCACTTCTGCTTGCTTCTCAGATATGAAGGTTATCATTCAGCCTGAAGCAGGCAATCATGCAAACCCTGTGCCTCCCAAGAGGGCCTTCTCGGCGGCCGCTCCCACCCTCTGGAATTCCCTTCCACGGGAGGCCCAGCTGGCCCCCTCCCTGCTCTCTTTTTGCCAGCAGGCAAAGACCTTTTCGTTTAAGCAGGCTTTTCATCTGCAACTACTTGCAGAAAGGCGTCTTATGGGTGCTGTGCTTAATTTTTAACTTCTGTATACCATTTACACTGTTTTAATGTGATGATTTTAAGTGCCTTCAAAATGTTTTCATTAGGCTTTAGGGGATTCTTTTTGTGAGCCACCTTGGGTCCTCTTCTGGGAGAAAGACATCATAGAAATGAATGAATGAATGAATGAATGAATGAATGAATGAATGAATGAATGAATGAATGACATGTTGAGCAACTTGTCTCACCACCTCTGTTGTTAGTTGCAGTTCTTGTAATCCCTTACCATTGGCTGTATTGGCTAGGCTTGCTTCTGGTTGTTGTTGTTACTTGTTCATTTTTACCTTACCTTTCCTCTAGACCCGAGGCTCTAGTGTCTTGTGTGTGTGTATATATATGTGCTTTCTAGTTGCCTTTCAACTTATGATAATAACCCCTTGAATTTCATAGGGTTTTCTTAGACTAGGAATACTTGGAGGTGATTTTGCAGCTCCTTCCTTTGAATGTTGCCTTGGATGTATCCCATCCAAGTACTAACCAGGACTGACCCTGCTTTAACTTCCAAAATCAGGCGGGCTCTGGTGCCTTAAAATTTGCTTGGCCTGTTCAGAGGGCTTGAGCCAGAGGGCAGGGAGGGAGGCAAACCTGCTGCTTCTGCCTGCAGAGTTTCTGAACTCTTTGAAATGTTAGAGAGCAAGCGAGAGAGAAGATCCCAGCACTTGGGAAGGGGAGGTTGAAAGAGTGAAAGGCTAATAATGGAAAGGACGAAGAATATATATGGGCGGGGAGAGAGAGCAAAGGCAAGGCAAGCAATAGGACTGAGGCATCCTGATGGAGAAGGAGAAGCTGAGAGAAAAAGCATTTAGCTTAATGGGAATCATTTTGTGTATGTGTGTATGTGTGCAGCGGGATAGGTGTATATGTTGGGCAGGTGGGGAATCAAAGAAGACTACCTGGATCAATGGGTGGATGAAATGATGGTAAAAGCACCTTGCTGGGATTACAAGACCTCTGACACGGTTTGCCAGGACTTGTTATTTAAGAAGTGGGACCCTACAGCCCCTTCCACGTTGGCGTTCAGAAGTAGCCGGGCTTCCACTCCCAGCTGGACTTGCTGCCTTGTGTGCCAGTGAAGCTGTCGTTTGTCAACAGAGCTGACATCTGCCTTGCGTGGAGGTGTTTTCTTTCTACCTTCTCAGCAGGCCCTTTGCAAGGGAAGCCGCAAGAACAGTAGATTCTGGTGCTTTAGGAAGGCTTGCAAGGTGCCAAAGTGAAATGATACCAAACCTGCTTTTAGTGTCGAAGATCTGTGCTGCTGTGGTTTAGGTGTGCAATTTCTATAGTTTTCCTTCTGTTTCATATTGTAATGTATGAAATTACCTGCCCTCCTCTTCTCTTCACCCTGGTCCGTCCCATCCCATCAAGGTGCCATGACTCTTGAGTGGGCATTTTGGACTTCAGCTCCTTTGAGGAATAACGGAATTAGACCTCACCGTCTGTCTCTGTTGGAGAAATCAGTCCAGCTGTGAAAGACTCCTTGCATCCTGTGGTAGCCAAGCTACATGAAAGGTATCACTTCTTTGCTGCATAGGGAGTTATCACCAGCGGTGCCTTTCGTGTGGCCTTGAGGAGTTTGTTGAGGCTTAAAATGTTGTACTTGTTCGGTCATTTCCCTCTCTTTCCGCCTTCTTTCAGTGGTTTGGTGCAGATAACTTCTGATGCCTTGACCCTAGTAAGAAGCCTGGGATCCCACTGCATACCGCTGTATTCCCTCCTCTCTCTTGGACCAAATTTGCCCCTTCCTTACCCTTCTTGGATGTAATCTTAGGCCATTTCCGCACTAGCCTGCTACAGTGCTATTACTCCACTTTCAACATCCTATGGAATCCTGGGCTTTGCCGTTAGGGAGGGGTCTTTAACATTTCAGACATCATAATCTGATGGAAACCAAATTATACATGAAACATTTTATGTTTCTAAAGTAACAAAGTGACCTTCAATCTCTAAAAGGCGCTAATATGGCAATTATTCATTTTTTTCTGAAAATTTCCATTTGGGGGGGGAATTGTGTTCCCCCCAATGGTGACAAAATTCTATAGAAATTCATAGAAATTTTGCATCCCTTGATAGGACACCTTTAATCTAGGCTTGTTTTTTGGTAGCATGCCTGTTTAGTGGGACAAAAAGGAGAGTGCTTAGGTATCCAGCTCTACCAAAGGGATTTTGTGTTAAGTGTAATACCATGTTCCCTATAATGAATTCCACTCATCAGATAGGGAAGGCTCCACTGAATTTAGGCAAACAGTTTCTCTCCCATGACTTTTCTCCACGTATGGGAGAAAGGGAAGGGGCCACTACTTAGAAAAAGCTGCCTTTGTGTTGAATCAGTCTGTCCGTGGCCATCATGGGTCTTGGGCTCGTGGACGTATCCCTGTGAAGGAAGACCTGCTTGTTACCTTTTTAATGCGGATTGAATGAAGACCCTTGCTGTATGACATCCAACTGGGTTTCCCCCCTGCCCTTTCTCCTGGGAACTCAAGGCTTTGTGGCAACCTGGTGATGTAGGTAAAGCCTCCTCCCCAGTGACAAAATCCCTGGAAAGTAGGAGTAGGAGGAAATTCTTGTTCTTGTTCATCAAGTGTCTCAGTCTTAAATGGGAGACCTCTAGATCTGTTTCCTTTCAGTGTCTTCAGTAGTATTTCTGTTCTTCTTTTGCTTTGGGCTAGTAACACATTGAGAATTCAATTTCTGTTGAGTTAACAGCCTTTGCAGCTCCAAGATATGGAAGCATTATCTGCAATTATCCTATTTGCCACTTGAGTGAGATGTTTGTGAGTATTTGGGAATGGTAGACTAGTGTTGTTCTTTGGATTGGTGAAACATCTTTTTAAACTGGTGGCTTTTTATAATACGTTTCATTTCCTCTAATACCAGATTTGAGTGATCCCATGCTTCTCATTATGGAAATGATATTGGACCACCAAAAAGAAGATTTACACACACACACACACACACACACACACACACGTCCAGATGTACACGTATGCAAGTTGTGGAACCTACCAAGCACACATTAGAATACTAGTTTGCAAATAAAAAGAAGTAGGAAGTATTGAACACCTAATAAGAGGGAAGAGATATTGCCACATTGCTAAGGCTAAACTGATGAAGGTTTGATCAAGGATGCAGAATATACCTGGAAGCCTAGAGAACATATCATTAATCTATATTTTAAAAGGAGGTTATGTCTGACAACACCCCGTGTCCAGTGCCTTCTGGGACCACATGGTGTTCTCAGGGATGTTGCTTTAGGGAGGAACAAACTAAGGGCGTTCTGCCCCCCCCATGAATTTTTCCTTCAGTCCCCCAATTTCTAGCACTTTTTAACTTTCAGAAATAGAGTTTAGGCATCCGAAGAAAATGTAGAGGCAAAGATTAACTGAGGGAAAGAATACAGAAAACAGAAGAGTTCTAGGTGCGAACAGTTTTCAGCGTTTTCACTCTTGGCAATGCTAGAAATGTGGGGTCGAAGGAAGATTTCATTTCGGGGGCAGAATTTCTGTTTTGGCGGCAATACTCTCACTCTCCCTGCCGTATTTTGACACCTGAGTATCCTCCTCTTCTTTGCAGAAAACTTCCACCACCGGTAAACTGAATGTAAACATTTAGTGACGTGTCGTTCGGAATATGAAGCTGCACCGCGATTCGGGTGTGTGTATTTGGCTTTGTGTGTCTTTCTTCCACCAGGCCCCCTCCTCTCCTCCTGAGATCTCCCTTTCCCACCAGTCCTGGGCACCGCTGCCAGGTTGCCGGCTGGGTTCTTAAACAGAAGCCAGCCTAACCCTCCCCGTGCGTGCATTTGCATTGTTCATCCTTAAGACATGTGTTCTCCTTGTCACTTTCTTGCAGTCAGCAAATAGTAAAATTGCCTTAACGGTGTAGCAAATTTCGTTGTGTGCTGCAAGGATGGTTGTTGGGGCGGCTGTGCTTGAGGTTTTTGAGGTTTTTTTCCAACAGAGTTGTCTTCTGTTTTGTGGCCCCAGGCAAAACGGGATGGTGGCTGTGTACTCGACAAGACCTTCTCCCAGAGGGGAGGAACCTTATAAATGCGTTGACAGGTGATGGGGAATCATAAAAATCGCTAATTACTACAATACAGTGATGCCAGTGTGAAAACCCAGGCTCCCTAAAAGATGAAGAGGGATGAATTTTGGGAAGCAACACATAGAAATCGGTAATACGGAGAGAAAAGCGGGGAGGGAGGAGGTGAGCGGGGGGACGGTGGCCAGAGCACGGGCTGCCAATTTGGCCCAGGGCAACAAGCAGGGAGAGATGACAAAACATTAATTAGTGCTAAGACTATCCTTTGGTCATTTTTGGGTTTATTGTAATTTTGTATTCATTTTCTGTTCTATTAACCTTAATTAATTGCTCACTCCTGATTTAACTAAATAGTAAATCTCTGTGTGCGTAGAAGTCCGCACTGTTGCCCTGACTTTGGGCCCTAATGCTTCTCGTGGCACCGTGGCTGGCCGGACACAGCGTCCTTCAGCATCTTGCTTTCCAGCGCTGCAGAGCTCCTTCAGTTGGGCAGCTCCCTGTTTTTTCAAGGTAGATTTTTTGGGGGGGGGGCATTTGCAGTCATAGCAATGGTGCTACGGCTGTCAGTGTGAAAAGCAAAATTTACAAGGTCCTTCGTAAATACTGGACAGGATGCCAGCTTTAAATGGGTTCTCTCAGATACTCAGGCTACAAGGATGAGACATTCCTGACTTGTGGGATAGCCATTGGGAGGAATTAAATTGGCATGTGTGTTCTATATTTATTTTAAATATGTGGTATCAAATCCATTGTCTATATAATGTCTGTCTGCCCACCAGATGGGCTTGATATGGTGGCACGAAGAGAAAGCCCTTCCTCAAAGAACATAAAACTTGGGCTGGCTTGTATGGTCTTTTAGACAGTCTGGATCTAAGTCATTTACGGTTTTAAAGGTCACAACCAGCACTTTGAATTCTGCCCAGAAGCAGACTGGTAGCCAGTGAAGCTGTTTCCACAGGGGAGCTATGTGATTCCCTGTTCCCAACCCCAGCCGGCATCCTGGCCGCAGTGTTTTGGGGCTGCCGAAGTTTCCAAAGAGTTTCCAAAAGCAACCCCCTGCAGAGTCCATGCCAGTTGTCCAAATGAGACGTAACCAAGGCATGTGTCACAATAGCCAGATCTGAACAGCTTAGCCAGAACAACATCTAGAGGGCTACAGATTGCCCACCAATGTGGTAAAACATTCCCACCCTACCAGTTGCCTTCTCCACACCGTACGGTATAGGAGAAGTGGTCTCCTCTACAGAACTAAGCTGTGTAGGGCACGGTTCTTTTGTCTTAAGGGTCACGATGCTTTTGCAAGCAGCACTGTGTTGTATTTCCAGGCCCTCTTATAAATATGTGCACTGCTTTAAGTGGTAAGGATGATCCCAACAGAATTTGTGGATAAGGCACAGATAGAAAAGTCAAGGAAAACACCTATTCTGTGGAGCTGCCTTCATTCCAGCACCCAACTGTGGTAGGTGATGTATTATTCCCCTGTTTCAAAGGAGGTTCACTGCATATGTTGCAGAGATGAAAATAGCATGTGTGGGTTTTGTTTCTCTCCTAGCTTAACATGATTTATAAAAGCATTCTGTTGGTATCAGAACCCCATAATCCTCTGTAGACATTGTACCTCACGTCTCTGCTACCTGGAGGCTCAGAGAAAAAGGAGGAGAAAAAAACCCCTAGGCGCAAAAGCGTGGCTCCTGAGACAATAGAAAATACAGCAAGAAACGACCCTGACTCTTTTCTTTCCCTGACCTCTGACACCTCTGGAAACCACAGAAATTATATTGTTCCATCAGTTTTTCTGCGTTATATCTAAAGCTGGAACACAATGCAAGACTTTTTGCTCAAAAGCATGTCCTATAAAAGAAAACAAGAAAACACAAATGCACCAGCCAATTTAAGATGGATTGAATGTGCAATATCTCTTAAATATGTAGCATTTCTTCGGGGGTTTGGATGGATGAGTAGTGATATTGAACTGCCAGGGCTACAGATAACTCTTTTTAAGCTCTTGTTCTCTTTCTGGGCAGTTTCATGAACTGCTGTTTGTTTTCAGTGATAACATTTGCTTGATGAGAGTGGTGACGGAGGGGGTGAAAAACCAACTCATATTTCACTTTCAAAATTAAGCACAAATTAAAATGGGTCAAATCGGGCCAGCTTCAGCTGCCTGTGGGATTCTTGGTGGCAAAAGACCCCCAAAAATACATGTTCTGGATACAAGGAATGGCAGAATCGCTGTGGTCTTGACAGATGTAATAGAAAAGCTACATCCAGCAGTAGACCTAGTTATGAGAAGATATTCGGAAGCCTTGATTTTTGATTGCAAAGGCCAAGGGATATGATTAGCATCTCATTGATACATTCATATTTTATTTATTTTGAAAGAGTTTTATACAGCCTCTCGTGCACAGCATATTGTTGTTGTATGTCTTCAATTCATTTCTGACTTTTGGTGACCCTGTCGTGGAGTTTTCTTGGCAGAATTTGTCCAGATGGCGTTTGCCTTCGCCTTTCTTTGAGGCTGAGAAAGTGTGACTCAGCCAGGAGGTTTCTCTGGCCGACTGGGGGATTTGAATGTTGGTCTCGCGGTGTCCCAGTGCAGCGCTCTTGCTGTCTCTCTCGTACCGTATGCAGGACGTAATCACATTGTAATATAAATATAAAAAACCCTACAATATAAACATGCAATGTAACTAAAATATAACCAGTAAACCATAAGCTTGAAATAAAAATGTCAGCCATAAATCACCAGATGTAAAGGTAACTAAAAGTTTTCAGCATGCCATGAACTGCATCAGAATTGAGGCATGTTTTGTCTCTGGGGTGATCAGAGAAGTTTGGAAAAACTCCTTTTCTGTCTGTCATACATATACATATACACACAGGTCGATGTGTCGCCTCAGGTATCCCTTTCTCAGGTTGTTTAAGACCTTATCGGTTAATATAAAAACCTAAAATTTTGCCTTGTGGCATAATGGCAGTCAGAGTTTATAGCTTCTGTAATATTTTTTGGGCAAATATATCACAGAGACATAATGTTATTTAGTATGTATTTAGCACTGTAATGCTAACTGATTCTTTTGACTTTTTAAAAGTTTTAATAGAAACATATAAATATTAGAACAATGATATACACAACGAACAGAACAGATGGCACAACAGGTATAACAGGTAACTTGTATGCTGTCTGCTTAATGTAGTTACCTATTTATCTAATCCCCCGAGTTACAATACAGATAATTATTGGCTTATATCGGGAATAGAGAACTTCTGTCTGGGGCTGATGGGAACTGGAGTCAAAGGAGATCTGGTGGTCATAGCCTTTCGCCCACCCTTTGCACTACTAATTAATGGTAAAAACCATTTCTCAAATACTGATTCAAAAATGAGAAAGGAAGAATGCCTCGCTCAGTATTTCAGGAGCATGCAAAATGGCTTGTGCAAAATGGCTTTTCTCTCAACCAGTTATGCCAATTTCTGCTCCGCTCTTTGTCTCTATGCTGCCACTGACACTACTAACGTTTAGTTCAAATGGTGTTTGTTCCAGTATGGAGAACAGAACTCAAATGGTATAGGAAGCCAGAGACTTCTCCTGTGTATTTTATCACTCAGGTTCCATCTCAAGAGAGAAACAGAATTTGGTAGTGAAAGAGCATCAAAATTCTTCAACAAAATATAGAAAACTAAAATAATAGTATACAAGTAGGAAACCATGGTCTGCAGAAGGCTAAAAATAAGACATACGTCGCTCTTGCTCTCTCTCTCTTTCCAAAGCTGGAAATCTGCTTAGCTTCTGTGTCTGGAATATGGGGGAGAGATGCCGTCTAATCCTTTGCTGCCACCTGAGGCAGCAGAATGTCTAGAACTTTCTGCTGTAACCTGTTCGCCCATCTTTTCAAAGGTGCTGACTAATTGCTGATTTATGTTGTATTGGCCCATGATTAGCTTTCATTAGGGTCTTGAAGGGTCAGTATTCTCATAAGATCTAGGGATGTGGCAGTTTGCACACACACACACACACCCATTCTGTTGCTTGTAGGGGCTCCCATTCATGCCCTCACATCACCACTGTGTCTCCTCTTGGCTGATGCGAGTAGGTCACCACCCTGTCAACTGCAGAACACAACTGCTGGCCACCAAACACTGCTTAAGTTAACAGCATTTGTTGCCGTAGGAAAGTGCTTCGAATCGTGGAATCCTAGAGCCAGAAGAGACTGCGAGGGCCATCGAGTCCAATCCCATTGTGCAAGGACGCACAATCAGAGCACTCCACCAGTGCTTTGCTCAGAGGAAGTTGAGATGTAGGATAAGATGATTACAGTGAACCATTATTGCTTGTACATCAGCCTGGCCTAACGACTGCTGCATGCATGTCAAAGGCATAGATTTGTTATGCTTGAAAAAGAAAAGCTGGTTCTTTGCTCTTTGCTTCTGCTGCGGCTAACACACTGCTTTGTAAAGTTTTCACTTTATAACATGGAATGTTTCCAAGGGTCAATCACCACATCTTTCTAAATTCTGCCATTTCCCTGGGCCACCTTTGCAAAATGGCACGCGTTTAGCAGGGTAGAAGGTGAATCTAGAAGGAGAGAAACGTAGCGGGGAGAACACTGAACGCGGACTTTGCGAGCTTAATTAAACCCAGCTCAGGCATCGACTGAAAATCAGGAGGACTCAAGAGAGATGTTGATCTTTGCTGATGAAAAATGGACAATTACAGGTACGCATGTATTTGGATGACTTTTAGCACCGTTGGACAGGTTATTTTGCAGCTCCCTGAAAAAAGAGGGATACACTTAAATCCTGAGCAAGTAGGAACTCAGGATACACAAGGCTATGAGAGGAAGCAGCTGTTGCTTTGCTCCATCATCTGTTTCTGGTTCTAGTTTTAGGATCCCAAACGCCCAAGGTTTTAGGTGTGGGTGCTGTTTGAGTTTTGATGGTGGTGGTAGGGAGAAAACTTGGGAGACTTCCATGCCCAGCCTCCCCACTCTGTCCTGCAAAGAACGCTGTACTTCTCAAGGAGCAGGAGGTTGAGAAACAAACCGTGGGTTTAGTGACTAAAAGAAGAAAAGCAGCACCACAATACCAGCGTTGTTCTTGCACTGCCTTTTGATCTTAACTTTTGTGTGCTAGCAAAGAAGATGTGTGTGTGAGAGAGAGAGAGGGAGGGGGATCTGGAATTCTGTGCTCTTGTACTGGGGGTGCCTTGTAGTATCCCAACAAAAGAGCCACTCACTTGGGGCAGAAGAAAGTAGGTCATTGTGGAGACACTTCCCAGCAAAGACGCCTCATTGTGTATAAAAGTCATGAAGTGGTCTTGCTTGCGCTCTTGAGCAGTGGGGTTGCCCCCTCCCCTTCTTTCAAAACGGTACCTTGGTTTGAACATTGGGTTTAGGAGAAATGCAGTACCAGGTTTGTGCATGCTGGAAACCACCTTCAAAGAATATATTTCTGTCCCCTCCCTCCACCCCATCCCCAATTCCTTTGTTGTTCTTCGAGGGACATTTCAGCCCTTAACAGATTTGCAGTCCCGAAACTATTGCAAACTGCGCTGATTAGCTCCCTTTTCTAATGAGTACACAAAGCTGGATTGTAAATTTGCCAGTGGGCTCATTGTGAAACCTTGGCCTTCTCCTTAATCCTTTATGTGAGGCCTTCTTTTTACACAGAGCTGGCAATTTGAATCTAATTTACACTAGTCTGGGCACTAAGCCTCCTCACACTGGCAATACCACCAATCAAGGAAGTTGACATTCCTTTGCAGCTTGGAGTCCCTCGTCTGCATCTCTCCCTCCTTCCCTCCTCTCTTGCTACATTGCACACTTTAAAAAAGACTAAATCTTTAGTTCCTCATCTTAACGCAAGAATAAACAATGTTTTTTTCCCTCCCTTTGGTTCAGAGTGACTGCATAACAAAGAGGAAACAGCTTAAAAATCTGAGAAAGAGAGAGAGAGAGAGAAAGGTGGTGATCTTTGCCAGCGAAACTACTGCCTTGTGTTTTTAATGAGATTTTTCTAGATAAGAGTTGGTGGGGGTGGGAGCAGGAGAGTTGACTTGTAATCAAAGGGACATGAAACAGCTTTCCTTGCACAGGAATATTTTCCTTGGTGAAAATCTGTTTGGAAGATGGGATCTTCCAAGCGACTCAGACTTGACATTTTGTATTTATTACCTTGAGGACAATAGTCACACTTGTACTTTCTTGTGTGAAGATCTTTCTATAAAATCTTAGAACGCCTTTAGTTTACTGATGGCCCTTTTAAACATCAAAGTTTTTTTCTTT
>CAOKZL010004060.1:0-50687 GCA_948472985.1 Iguana delicatissima
GGGTTCGTACGCGTCTCAAACACGGATTGGCCAACCATCCTGCTCTTCATCCTCAACTCCCTGCTTTTCTGTGTGTGTTGTTTTCCCCCCCATCTACGCAAACGCAAAGGAAAGCTCCCCCCTTCTCCTGGCGTATAGTTCAGTGTGGGGCAGGTTTGGGGGCCAAAGCCCCACCTCCCTCAGGTCCTGTCCCACAAACACAGCCGAGGACGCATACCACTCGCACCCGCTCCCTATAAATTAACCTCCTTTCTCATTGGCTTAAGCCCCTGCCTTTCATTCGACCCCCTATTTTAGCCCCCAAAGAGAGGCGGCTGCTGATTGGGCCAACAGAGAAGTGGCCTCCCATCCCTATTGGTTCCACCCGGGCTCCTCCATTCTAAAACTTGACTCCCTTACCCCGGCCCCGCCCCTCGGGTTTTCGGAAACAGAAATAAATAATAATTAAAATACATTTCGCTGTCAAAAAAACTTTTTTTTGCTTTGGGATAAAAAACACACACACACACACAAAAAATTTCCCTTTTTAAAAACCCTTCCTAGAGGGTATGTTTATTGGTAAGATCGCCTGTGAAAAGCATTGCAGGTTGTACACCCCTGGGCAGGTTGAAAAATGTTTGAGACAAGCCTGGGCATGTTTGAGGCATGCCTGGACATTTTTCTTTTTTGTTTTTACATAATCTACCACCATTTCATCGTTTCTTTGCAAATCGTAAGAATATAAGTCTTAAAATATTTTTAAATGTCAGTCCCTTACAGCGGTGCTGCAGAAAAAACACACAATGGTATCCACAAACCACAGAGTCTGGGGCTTGTACCTGTCTGGTTTGAAACACGGATTTGCTGGCTTTTCTTTTTAAAAATTTCATGATGGTTTTAGGAAAGAGAGGGTGATCTGGGGGTTTGTCCATAAGTCAAAAAATTCACCCGGGTTTTTTTGTTAAGTAGATAGCTAGCCAGTGTTCTCCAGGGAGATTGTGAGGGTGGGTGTTGATGACTAGGCAAATAGGCCTTTGTAACAGCTTCTCTCTAGGGAGCATGTCACAGGGGAAGACTCCATAAAATAGCTTCCGCGTGTACGGATTTGAAGAAAGGATCCCGGTTTAATTGCAGGCTGTCCATCTTACATATAGTCAAAAAGGACGTTTCTCCTGTGATTTATCTCTATCACATTGTCGAAGACGCCATATACAATCATATTTACTGTAGTGGGCAAGGGCCTGGCAAACCGGAATTCCACTCTTAGGTTTCCAGTTTTGATCAAAGAATAGCGATCCCCACCTTCCTGATCGGGGGAAAGGTAAATGCAAAAAGGGTATAACCTCTCACATATTCCTCACGGTTGTTTAAAAAGAGACCGGTCTTTCATATGCTTGCCAGCAATCTGCACCAAACTCATGTATTCTCAACACAGTTTCCATCTTCAAAATTGGGTTGAAATGGTTTTGTTGGGATCTGCTCTCCATCCAGGTATAGGGCCGCAAAATTGATGTGATAATGTTTAAAGTTAAAAGGGTTTTTGTTGTAAACTCCACTGAAGGCATCATTATCAATCAGACCTATTACCACCTGTTTGGGTAATTGCCCCAAAAAAAGAGATTTTCCTTTGGAGAACGGCTTCCTCTCGGGACCCCAACACTTTCATGCTTACACAATCCACAGGGTATTTAGCTTTGGGTGTCAGTAACTTCTGCATGACCTACCCGGGATTTCCGGGTGCCCTCTCACCTTCTTCAAAAAAAGGGGAAGCTGATAAAATTTGTATTTTATACTGGCTGTTTGCATCATCGGTCATTAAGATGAAAGCATCTTTGTTGCGTGTAAGTTTAATTTTCACATAACTCCTTTTAAGCAGCATTTTTTTTTGAAAAAACAGGTCGGTGTGGAGATCCCCCAGCAGATCTACCTTTCGACTTTCAGCTGTCAGGTTTGCTCTTTTAATAAAACCCTATTTTTCCCCTTTCCCCAATCTGCCGATTCATGTTTTTCCAGCTGTATCTTTGTAAAATAAGCCTGCAGAAAATTGGCTTGCAAGGGTGTCTTCACTATAGTTCAGCAAAGATTCAATGAAGGCTATGTAAGGATAGCAGTTGTTGCTCTGACTGAGGGAGACGATCCCCCAAAGTCACATCCAGCTGGCTAAAGATAGAGGCTATTGGATAATTCACAAGCCCTCTTCAGCATCTCGGGGAATTTTGGGGATTATCTTCCTTAACAATTTTCAAAGAAATATAAAGAAGGATATCATTCAGATCCATATATCCTCCCCACTTCCTGCTATAAAAAAATCTAGCGGTGCAGATTCTGACAGAGCTGTCAGTGGGGGCACCTCAATATACAAGCTTCTCCCCAAACCCTTGTCTGTGTGGGCCCAATAGTAAATAGATCTAATTCAGTTTTTTTGTGCATTCTTCAGAGCCACTGTGGATAAAAGCCATGATTGTGTTTAAAATATATCTGTCCCAGCTGGTTTCCACCGCTCCCGGCTTCTCCTCCTCTTTCTTAACTCTCCGGTTCTGAGTTTTCTTTCTTCCCACACGTTTCCCTTTTTAAAGGGCTCGGGGAGGACCTATTAACCTTACCCGTGTGTTTTTCTTTTTTGCCCCTTCTTCCTTTAAAACATACATCAAGCCTGATCCTTCTTGTGGAGCTGTGGGGTTCATTTTTTTTATCACGGCCTGAGTCCCCTTCCCCAGCCACATCTTTAGCAATATTATGAACAGCCGTTTTAACGTGGGGTTTAAATGGTCAGGCCTCTTCTCAAAAGCGGAACTGCTTTTCTGAAAGGCTTCTGAAAATCCCACCAAGCCCAACCCATACATAACAGGGATCCCATGATACCCAGGAAGCCCATTTCCTGCCTGGGCCCTGTAATAATCTCTATAAAGGGCCGGGTCACCATATGGTTTCAGGATCACCATCTTTAAAGATTCAGTATTCTCCTGGGACGGAAGTGTAGCTTCACAATCACCTTACCAAAGCGAAATGGCACTTTTTGGTTCTGGTCTGTCTTTATCTCAATGGTGATGGTGTCTATGTGATGCTTACTTACAGGGATGTAGTGAGGTTTGTCATAACCAATATTGACACATTCGTTTTTTCTGCCCTTGCACAGGCACGCAACGCAGCAAAGGCACATGAAGTCACCGACTATCTGATGTTCCACAATATCTGTGTAAATATATAAGGTGTTGAAACCCCCAGTGATGTCTGCTGTGAAAGGTGGATTTTTGGCTGGCTGATTGGGAGTCAGTCCAAAAGGGGGCAAACTTTCCCTCCAGTTAGGATTTTGTATGGCCCATTTGTTTTAAAACCAAACCTTTCTGGTCACTGGATCATAATGTAGAAGCACTTCAGGAGGGTCACGGCCCGCTGTTATCAGGTTGTTCATGTTTTCCAACATTTGGGGGAAACACTGGAATAATAGCCACGTTGCAGATTGAAGGGCCATGTCTTGTTCTCACTTGCAATAAAAAAATTTTTTGTCTCAGAATTGATGTTTTCCAAGTCCGTGGATACTGTATTTCAAGGAAATTTTCCCCGGGCCCCCAAAGTTCCAGGGGTCTGGCTAAAGCGATAGTAAAGTTTGAAGTTTATTCTGTGGAAAAACTTTCACAGGCATTGCTGGGGAGTGTGACATAAAATCCGTTTTCCCCCATTTTTTCTTTTTTTTTCCTTTTACACAGGTTCACCCACTTCAGAAGCAAGCACCCAACTGTTGAACTTGCTAGGCCAGCCTAACCATTTCACTAGGTGCTGCTTTCTCTTGCCCCACCCTTTATGGCTAGGTTTTTTAATCCTGTATACTTGATCCTGTTTTGCATTAACCTTCTGTAACTCTTAGGATAAAAGCTCCCGACTATGTCCTCCCCGTGGTAATCTTTCAGCAGGAACACAGGTCTATTTGTACTTCCGATGATTTGGTCCACAATAAATACTTCTGTGGTGAAGTTCTGTTCATAGCCCTTGGCAAAAACGCCCTTGCTTTTAGAAATCCTCACATGATCTCCTTTTCTGAGTAGTGGGAGCTCCTTTTTGGTTTTGGGTAGTCTTTCCATATACTGTTTTCCCACTGCTAGAGAATTGGACTCATTAATATCTGCGGGCCTTTTCTTTGATTGTTCGGTGAAAACTTTGATTATAATTTTTTATAAACAGGGGAAGCACATCAATATAGGTAAAAAAATATTATTAGCTGTGAAATACCTCCACATTTTGGTTTTTAAAGTTCTATTAAATCGCTCCACAACCCCTGCCTTGACTTCATTATTGGTGAAAAAAATATGAACACCATACTTTTTTAACAGACCACTTACGGCATTATTTAGAAATTCCCGGCCACGATCAGTCTGTAATTTGTCAAGTTTTCTTCCACTTGCATGAAAATGGTGTTAAAGGCTTTGGACACCTCTCTACCAGTTTTCTCCTTTAAAGCTAAGGCCCAGGCGTATTTAGAAGAAATCATGAAACCCCGTTAAAATATACTTATACCCTTTGTTGTATTTAGAAAAATGATGCATGTCAACTAGATTTAGGGCCCGCCACTGAGAATCCACTTTAGATACAACAATCTTGTTTCTCTTAAAACGAATTTTTGCAGGTCTGTGTAGCGTATAAGCATCCTGCACAGAAAGCCACCGGGTAACCTCCCCTCTCCTTAGTTTTTGGTTCTGTTTTTTTTGGGTTCCTGAAAAAGGGGGTTCACGCCGCCAAAGCTGCCAACTTCCCCTTGGGTTGGGAATAAAATTTTATCCCTTTGGATTTTTTCATGCCCCGGGCCCTTTTCCCAGCTAAATAAGTATGAACACACAGATGTAATACAAACTGCTTTTTATTGCTAGAAAGAGCAGAAAAAAAAAAAATTTACTCCTCAGGAGCAGGTGGAACATTTACAGTCACACAACTCTTGTCAGGTTGTTTCTCAGCAATATCAACGTCCATGTCTACTGCCTCCTGTGTGGAAAACAAGGAGAGAGAAATAAAAAAAGATACATATTTGGTGGGGGGTGGCTTTGAGAAAAAAACCTATTCCCCGTTCTTCTTGGCAACTGGTAACCTCCCCCTCAATATTAAATAATAAGAAGCTCTTACCTTTGAGCTCTCATAGCCTGAAACCATCTTTCGCTTTATCAACTCTTCAACCAGCGTAGGTAGAGTTGGGTCAGGGTTTCCCACCTCCATTGCCTGTTCAGTCTGATGGGTGGGCCATCCACTGCAACTGGGCTCTGTGGGGTATCAGGAATTCCCCCTCTTCCCTATCCTCTGGATAGCTGTTTTTAAATTACAACGGCAATCGCATTCAAGATATGGGTCCTGGTCAGCAGAATCCATACTCCAGACTGTTGAGCGTGTGTTTTCGGGGGCATCAAACGGTGACCGCCTTCTAGGTTGAATATTGAAAGGTGAAAGAGGCCAAGTATAGCGAGCAGGACCACGTCTATGGGGGGGGAAACCCCCCATGTTCTCTCCGCAGGACTTGTCCGGGCATGCGAAAATGGCCGCTTCTCTCCCCACGCTATCTCTCTCAAACGGCGTCTTCCTATTGGCCGGTTTGACGCACGTGATTCCGAGGGGTCCAAATTCCCCCCTATTGGTCGAGGGTGGTGGGTGGGCTCACACGATCCCGCTGG
This sequence comes from Iguana delicatissima, assembly GCA_948472985.1. Taxonomy (NCBI): domain Eukaryota; kingdom Metazoa; phylum Chordata; class Lepidosauria; order Squamata; family Iguanidae; genus Iguana; species Iguana delicatissima. The sequence continues at coordinate 5,631 of CAOKZL010004060.1, forward strand.
GCCAATGGCAACCCCCAGGGAATCGCCCCCGGGTTGGCCTGCCCTGGACCGAGGGGGGCACGTGGCTCCGCCGGGGCCCAATTAGAACCCGATTTAGAAATCGCCCCATTGGACGGCTGGGACCACGTGGGAGGGGGCGGGGACACGGTCCCCTTCCGGATGTCCCACCCTAGCACTTTTCCCGGGGGGGGGAGATTGACAGGTCATAAATCAATCACTTTTGACAGGTCATAAATCAATCACTTTTGACAGGTCATAAATCAATCAATCATGAGTCATCAATCATTTTTGACAGGAGCTACACAGCCCTACTACTGCCTTATCTCATGTCCCCCCAGGTGTACCTTGGAAGCTGTTTGTAATGAAGAAGACCTTGTCCTGAGAATGTCAAAGCCCAGGCAGGTGCATAAAACTACTTACAACAAACACAGGAGACAGAAGCAAGACTGGGGAAAAAATGAAAACAGATGTGTTTTACATGGTAATGCTGGGTAGGGACAGTAGGTGTTTTAAGACATCTGCCACCAACCTCAGGCGATCAGCAGTCTCCAAGGTGATACTCCTATGGTAAGAATAGACAGACAGGCTGGCAGACCCAGCAACAGCAGAAGAACTGAACAATATATGCTGGGAGACCATCCCCCCCAGAAGTTGAACAGCAAGGCTGGGGGAGAGTGCCACTCCTAAAACTCTGGTGAACCACAAACAATAAAGAGTGACAAAAGTAAGAGCAGAAGAACTGGAAGAATGAGTGGATATATTTGGAAGAAGGCAAGATAGTGAATTAAAAAAAATGGTTCATATAGTTGCTCAACCTCAGAGTATATGTGTTTAAATTTTCAATATCCAAAGTCCTTAATGTCTAAAATGTACATAAAGACAGCAGGCCCTGTCCACCATCATCACTCGTGATCTGACCTGGCACTCTTGCTAAACCCAAGTTTTTGAAGTATCTGCCTGTGTGAGCATAAAAGTGCTCCTTTTTTTTCCACCTCAGTTGTCCTTTACATTACAAAAGTGCTGAAGCATAGTTAAAGGGCAGTAATAACTACAAGGAGGCCTTCGCCTCCATTAGCTATTCTAGTTTTTAGACAGAAGTCATATGTCTCGGGCTGAGTCTGACTCTTCTCATAAGCTGTAAATTCTTAAAAAATTTTTTCCCAACTCACCTCGATTAATAAATAAAGACTATCATGATCAAGCTACACTCTCTCTTTCTTTTTACAGTACATTTCCCCCGACTTTATATTATCCAGTACAGAGCTGGGGGGGGGAAATAAGGGGAATTTTTTTGTAGGGGTCCATGTGTCTAACCTTGTACCAGGGGGTTTCTCTATTTTTTTTTCTGTATTATTCTTTTCATGAATTTAAAATTTTCCCCCCTATCTTTTTTTATTTGTTATTCCTTACCCAAAAAATGGGCCATTTCCACACTAGGCCCCTCCCTAAACAGCAAACCCCAGGATTCCATAGGATGTTGAAAGTGGAATAATCACGCTATAAGAGTGTAGTGTGGAAATGGCCCTAGAGAGGCTAGAATGGCCCCTTTCTTGCTGCCCTTCTGTCAGCAGGCAAAGACTCTTCTGTTCTGGCAGGCATTTGAGAACCGGATGCAAAATATTTTTAATGAAGTGCTGCACTTTTTAAAATCAGGCTTTTTTTTAAAAAAAAAAATGGCTTTTTAATTATTTTAAGTGTGTTTTTTTAATTGTCATTAACGTTATTGATAGTTTAATGTCATTTTAATGTTGGCCTTTTGATGATTTTAACTACTATATATTGTTTCTGTTTTAATTCTCAAGCTGCCTTGAGTCCCAATTTTGGGAAGAAATCAGATATAATTAATGGTGCTGGTGGTGGTGATTGCAGGAAAAGGCTATACTGCATAGGGTCTGTTTATTTAAAGTATTTCTGTATCACCTCTTGGCTTTCAAGGGCTCCTGAGGCAATGAACAAATAAAATTTAATTTAAATATTACAAGGATAATAGAATTTTTAAGACTGTTGAAACAGAGCAATTTTCAAACACTGAAGGCCATGCAGAACAAAAATATTTTGGCTGCCCACTGGAAGCTCAACGGAGATGGAGCTAACCTAACCCCTTGGATAGAGAGTTCCACGGTCAGGATGACGCCACAAAGAAAGCCCTGGTATATGTAAATATCGACCTACCTTCACAAGGTATTGTGAAGGATTTGCATAATCTGTGCAAATCCATCAGTTTGTAAGAAGGTTGGGAATCTCATTGGCATAGAGGCTGGAGTCTCCTACCAGCAACCATACATGGAGAAGATGACATGTGTTCTTGTTTGGCACTTTCAGGGACTGGCTGAGAGTGTCTGGATTCACACACTGCTCTCCCTCCAGACTGGGAGCAAGAACAGCAGCTAGAGGAAATATAGGGATAACAGCAAGGATTTTTCTCCTCCACACCATGTTCCCTAGAGATAACGCGATTAGAGGAGGGAGAGGGAAGTGGACCCTTTGTATGTCTGCTTTTGAACTTCTACAGTCCAGATTATCTGAAAGACCGTATCTCCCTGTATGAACTAGCACAAGTGTTAAAATCTGCAGGGGATTACTTTCTGTCAGTCCCACCACCTTTGTAGGTGCAGCTCGTGAAGACTCAAGAGAGAGACTGTTTCCCTCCTGTGGAAATTCCTTCCACAGGAGGTCTGGTGGGCCAGACCTTCCTGCTCTCTTTCTGCCAGCAGGTGCAAACATTTTTATTTAGAGGGGCTTTTGAATTTTAATTTTGGAGTGGAGTGTGCATGTCAGTGATGCACCATTTTACTCTTCATATCTTTTATTCAAATTATGTTCTAAATATGTTTTAAGTATTTTTACTGTCTTTATGTTTTAATAATAGTGATATCTGATTTATTTTTAACTTTTGTAAATTAATGTTTTATCAGAATCTTTTTAAATTATTATAAACTGCCTTGAAACCATTTGGGAGAAAAGTCAAGATATAAATTCAATAAATAAATAAATAAGGTCCAAAGAATTCAAGTTCATTTGCTCAGTCCTGTTGCTTCACCTCTTAGAGCCAAAGAAATTTCCTTTGACTACTCCATCTGCAATTTTTAAAAGAAAGATAGTACCCACTGAGTTCAGAGGGACTTAATCCCAAGTAATTGTGCACAGTTTTAGGATTATGGTTTAAATCAGTCTAATGACTCCTTGCTCAGTGTTGGGTATATTTCTGAAATGCCTTCTTTATTTTAATCGACATGCAAGGAGCACATTTCTATTTACATATTTTTAAACATTTCTGAATGTTTATTAATTGCATATTTTGTTTCATTTTGAACATAATGGCTGGCATCCTGTTAAGTATTTACATCGTCATAAACTGTCTCACAAACACATAAAGGTGAACTATAAAGTCGCTCAATACTGTCATAGATGTAGCTACATCTACAGGACAATTGCACAAACAGCTCTAACATCATGACCATTGCACCATGGTGCAACAAGCAACAGAGTGCTATGGGAGTCCTGTACAGGACTCCCCAGCATGCACCATCACCATTCATTAGAAGGACTGAATGTCCTGTCAGGGATGTATCTATGACATTGTAAAGTTATGACTCATAACCTCTGATGTAGGAACTTGTGTGAGTTTGTATGTGCCTTCAAGTTGCCTGTTGACTTATGGCAATTCCAGGAATTTCACAGGGTTTTCTTAGGCAAGGCACACTCAGAAGTGGTTTTGCCATTTCCTTTCTCTGAAATATAGCCTACAGCACCTGGTATTCATTGGTGGTCTCCCATCCAGGTACTAACCAGGGCTTATCCTGCTTAGTTTCCAAAATCAGAAGGGAGCTGGTGCCTTCAAGAAATAATACTGTGGCCAATATGCAAAGCATTGCCTTTGCTTATTGGCCACAGTATTATTTCTTGAAGTGCAGTACAAAGTTTAAGCGATAGCATGTAGTTTACCATTTCTATTATTCTGGAATGGTATTAAGCAGAGGACAGCCAGCATGGTGTAGTGGGTTGAGTATTGTACTGTGATCCTGGAGACCAGAGTTCGATTCCCTGCTCAGCCATGAAAACCCACTGGGTGACTTTGAGTGTGTCACATACTCTCAGAAGCAGAAAAACTCATTGTAGGTTCACCTTAAGACTGGCATAAGACAAAATGACTTGAGGGAATAGAGCAACAACAATAAATTAAGCAGGGGAATTCATAACTATTATACCATTAAAGAGCTTGATTGTTTTATTAATCTCAGTTACTAATTTATGACTTTGCTGTTGCAGATGGCAGCATTAGAAACACGAGACCTGTTGTTTTGTTTTCTAATCATTTAAATGAAGCATCAAGTGTTAACTGAATTAGAAGGCAATTTTTTTTAGCTATTCGGTTTTCAAGTTTGCCACAAAATATTCCCCAGTTTTCCTCAAAATATTCTCCAAGAAGCAGCAATAGATTTAACAAGCTATACAATTCGCATGCCAAAACCTTTTGTTTTTTACCCCAGAGAGTTTGTAAGATTCATGTTTTGTAATCTGTAAGACATTTCACATTTTAAAATTTTAAATTTATCCAACAATTATTCCAAAGAACACTAATAAGCTAACATGTATGCGTTGGTAGCTGCACCGAGTAGTATTAAATAAAAATAAGGTAGCCTTTACTGGTTTTGTGAGATTGGCAAAGCAAAGCAAGATGGAACAAAATGATTTGTTGACTACTGCAGTCATTCACATAGAAACTCAAGCACTGCAGTGTATTCAGAATTTTCATAGCAGAAGCAAAAGGTCCATATGTCATATTTTTAAAACTGTGTAGAGTTTAAAGTTGGGACCAATAAAACTGAGAACCTGTCATCTGAAAGATCATATTCATATAAGCAATGAGTTCTGTGTGGAAAAAAGCAGTCTTGTGTGAAACAGCCCTAATAGAATCCAAGCCAAAATTACATGTGCTGTGTAGAGATGTGCACATTTATATAATCTGCATCTACAGTCATCCTCCCTTTTTTATTTCCACACCAGGGCCTTTTCACACTACACAATTATAGCACCATGATTCCACTTTAACTGCCATGGTTCCATCTAGTGGAATTCTGGGATTTGCAGTTTGGTGAGGAGTATTTAGAATTCTCAGCCAGAGAGCTCTAGTGCCCCACCAAACCACAAACCTCAGGACTCTACAGGATGCAGCAATGGTAAGTACAGTAAAATGGAATTATAGCACTAGAATTACATACTGTGAAAAGACTCCTGGACTCCAATTCTGTTGGTTTGTTTTTACAGGTTAAAAAAATGGCCTTTTTTTTTTAACTTCTTTTCTTCAAATGCACACATATTTTAAAGTGTGAGTATTGGTTGAACACATTCCTCAAGCAGATTAAAGTGTATTTAAGCAATCTTGGGCATGGTTGAAAGGAATGAATTTTTCAAATGTGTGCAGTGATGTTATCCATCCATTCTGAAGCACAAATTGCATCTTTCTTCCAAACCATCTGGGAAGTGCAGACCAAGAAAAACCTGTCAAATCTTGGCCAGACAATGGGTTACACACACACATTCCTAGTGCTATACAGTGCCTAATCTGTTAGTACAGGCTTCCTCCACTTATCTGACAGGTTAGGGACTGGAGCATGGTCAGAAAACAGAATTGGTTGAAAAGCTGAACCCATGTAGTGTACTGGACTATAGGAAGCATGAAAGACTTACAGAGGCTCACTTGGGACCAACAGCACATGAGCTCCTTGCAAAGTCTCTGAGCCAGCTTGGCACCTTTTCCCCTCTCAGCTCACTTTGCAAGCAGCACACATGTGTGAGTGATTCCAAGCAAGCCTCCATAGGCAAAAAGACCTGATGAAAGAACGGAACCCCTATCAAATGAATGGAACTTGTCCTTAATTTAGAAATGTCAGAAGAGTGAGTTGTCAGAGAACAGGGCATCAAAAGGTGGGGACTTTCTGTACAGATTACACTGTTCTCCTTGTTAAGATAATTTATATCATCCTACATAACATCAATCAAAATGCTTTGTAGCTGCAGGGGAGTGTAACTGGTGTAGCAGGGCATTGTAGATCATCACAGGTGCTCCAGGACCTTCAGCTGCAGAGATATCTATAGGAGGACTACCAAGTAGCTGGTTGTCTGGCAACATCTCAGGGCCTCAGGAGCTCAGGAAAAGAGGACCAGGAAAAATAAACGCCTCAGGAACAGTAGAACAAGGGGGAGGGACACTCGTGGGAAGCAGAGAGGGAGCTGCAGGAATCCTTGCACCAAGCCAAGAAGCTTCTTCTACTGCAGCTCCAACCCCAAGCAAGGAAGGAGACTGAGTGGATTGGAATGGTGGCAGCCAAGAGGAGCCCTACAGAGCCCATAACCTAGAAGAGGCCAGTTCTGCCACACTTCACTGAATCTGAGCCTCAGGTCCTGTAATCACTGACCAATCTGAGGGGCCTGATTGAACAACAATTTACTGATATCAGAGACTGAACCCAAGAGACCTGCACCTCCAGGAAGACCGTTATCCTGCATCTACTCTCATTTGGGAACTGGACTTGAGAAGTATACTGACAAGAACAAGAGCCCCAGACTCACCTCCCTATGTCCAGGAGCCAGATCCTGAACAGTCTTGCCTTTTCTTGGTGCCCAGTCCCAGCAACAATTAATCTTCAGCCATGGTAGAAATCCAGTTGGCAATAAGGGAGTGGGATTTCATCTGGAGTTCGTATAGTTCTGGCTATGTGAACTGAAGTCAAGAACCCTCGGGGGGTGCAGTTGTCTCTGGAAAGCTTAATACAACCACTTGGGGGTGGGAGTCAATTTCAGTAGGCACATCCTTGGGGGACGGTGGCCCTACCAACATATGGTCATTCAGTCTGAATCACAAATGCTACACTGGAGGACAGGTCAGACATGTGGCAAATGACAACCCTCACATCAAAAGCAAGCAGTTTGGAACATGTATTCATTTGAGGGACAGCAAATGCACATATTGGACCTTCAGGTGACTAAGCAGCTGGAGACATAAGCCAAATGCTGTAAACAGGTGCGGGTTTAATAAAGTACTTGATAAAAAATCTTTAATCATTTAGTTAACTGATGTACCCATAAAGAGGAATGTTTGTAGCAATAGCAACAGCAGCAGCAGTAACAACAACAACAGAAACAACAGTAGTTTTAAGGACACTGTGAAACAGATGTTTAATGAGCACTTGAGTATCAAACAGAGATAAGGCCAAGATAAAAGAGTTTACCCATTTAGAAGTACATGGGTTTGCTTATCATATATGTATATATATATATATGATAATAGGCAAAATAATGAGTAGTGTGATATAACTCATCCCTAAAAAGCAACTGGTAGATGAGGGCTCCCATGTCCAAGGGGTAGTGAATTTGCTCCAGGTTTTAGTTCAGATCTTAAAGGAGCTTTTGAAAGTGCTGAATTCATTTTGGGATTGGCTCCAACACCTTGGACAGCTCCTTTAAAATTCAGACTAAAACTCAAGACAGATGCACTGCCCTATAGAGGCATGGAGGCCACCAGCTGCCTCCAGAGTGTGCACAAATTACAAAGTATTCTCAATTGCAGTTTTAGATGGATGCTATAATAAGGTGTTATTTAGAAACAAACTATGTATTTGTAACCAATGTCAGGTAGAAGACATTGAGCATTACGTGCTAACTTGTCCCTTGTACAGCAACTCTAGAAAGAGATTTCTGACAACCTTGCTGACAAATGGGAATGGAAGTGGGAACTCTCTTGTAGAATCAGTTCAATTTCTCTTGAGTGATGCCAAGGACTACGCAACACATAAAGTGGCCCTTTTTGCTTCGGCTGAAAAAAAAGATTAGAAAGAAAGAATTAGATAAAATTGACACAGAGGCTCAAAGCGTTAACATGATTTTCACATTCACAACTTAGAAATTATAAGTAGAAATCTACTTATAATTTGAATTTTTACCTTTTATATTAGCTTCATAATAACTTTGGTTACAACCAAGTCCTGTATTGAATGCATGGAACTTTTGAGAAAGTGCTTATGAGTCAAATTTAATATATAATTTGTGTTACTGTTAAAATACACATACAGTCCTCCCTCCACATTTGCTAGGGTTAGGGGCACAGGACCCCCATGGAAGTGGAAAAACCATGAGTAACTCTATGCCCTCCCAAACCATACTTAACACACAAAAAAGTATGCTCACCATATTCAACCCACTGTGGATTCCTTTGAGGCATCAGGGTTCTTTCATGAGGCAGAATTGGGGGGCTGGTGGGGCTTCCTGCCACCTCCACTGCTGCCCCACACCATTTTCACAAGACTCACAGTCCCTATTAAAAATGGCATAGGGAGGCAGCAGACGTGACAGCAAATAATCTGCAAATAATCAAATCTGCAAAAGTGAAACCTGCAAATGTGGAGGGCTGATTGTACCGAGATTTAAAGTGCAATTGTGTTTGCAATATCCGGTTATAGTTGGTCCAGTAGATCCCAGAAAGAGGTGCACCCACACATCTGTAACCTTCTGTAGAGGCCTCCAGAGCCTAAGGCCAACATAATAGTCATTCAGTGGATCCCAGCTTGACTGTAACCAGCCAGGGCAATTGTTGCTGGACTGCAGCTTCCACAGCTTAGTGTAGCAGGGATGGGAGTTTCAATCCAGCAACAACTACAAGGCCACACATTTCCCAATCCTGGTTTAAATCAGCATAAAAAAAGGAGAGGCTGCATGTGCCTAAGAATGGTCCAAGCTTATTGTTTAAAAAGACCAGCATGTTTTGGCCTGTTTATAAATTAATTGGCCTTCTTCAGGGGCTATACTAAAAACAAACATACACACATACACATACACACAAATACACACCAGTTTTACAGACTTATAGCAAGGAACACACATATATAAATTTATATAGTACTGATTTATTACATGTGCTTTCCAATGCTTATTCTTGTTCCAATCCTAGTTTGGCCAAACAATTGTATTTCCTTCAGGAAAGTAGCTGGAATCTGTTCTTCCATCTCACAAGTGCTCCTGTACAGAAAAACCTCTGTACAGTGGCATAGTGGAGCCAGGGCTTTCAGAATTGAAGCACTGGGCATTTTTGCAAGGAAAATGAAGTCATGTGCCAGCCTCCCTGCATTTCCTGATCCCTCTGAGCTTAAATGAGAAGACAGACATGGAGGAGTGAAATAGAATTGTTCCATCTTCTCCCCAGCAATATCATATTGTTATGAACTCTCCCAGCTGCAATGAAAAATATTGTGGAGTGATATGGTCTTCAGTGGGCAGCTGGAACCCATTAGCTTTACAAAGGATCAGCTCCTGGCTAAAGTGCAAACAATTAGAACTTATTAGCTGGTATAGATCTATATAGCTGCCCACATTTATGTTTTCATTGTGTGGTTGGCTATCAGGACTATTCAGATGAAACTCTGCACTTCAAAATTCACCACAGCATGAACTGCACTGGGTTGGACTGATGATTTATGCTTGGTAGAGGTGAGCCAATGTTTGAGAATTAGCTCAAAATCTTTAAAAAACAAGACTATAGCTTCTAGAGCAGGGGCTAAGCCCTCCTACATGCCCCTAGAAATAGTATTTTTTTAAAAAAAAAAATGACATTGCAGTTTGTTGCTGAATTCAGTGATAATTACTAAATGTAGTGTTGTCAATTGGGAAAAGTATGAGATTGAGTAAGATATCAAAGTTAGTACCAAATCAGTAGTTATTATAATGCTCTGTATCATAATAAAGTAAATTTAAGCTTTATGTCTACATATAAATTTAATTCTAATTAAGTATGTGTGGGGGATTTTAGAAAAAAGTTAAAGTCCTCCCCCAAAACAAAAATAAAAATAAAAGAAGTGAAGTGAAGTGAAGTTCTCAAGTGTTTGACCAACCTGTGAAGTGACTCCTGGCCCTACAGCCATTGCTCAGTTCTGCTCTGCAGTTTATAGAATACAAAAGAAAAAAAAATCCCAGGAATGAGGATCTCTTCAATTTAAAATTTAAATTTTGAAATTATTTATACCAGTTCATTGCTTCATTATGTTGACCTAGGAAGATGGCTACCTCTTCCAGGACTAGCAATACCGTATCAAACCAATCAAACGCCTGGGTTAACACAGTGTTCATCCTGTGTAAATTGAAAGTACCATACACCTCAAAGTCCTCTGCAGTGATGCAAAGTGGTGGGAGGGAAATCTTTAACTCATATAAGATAGCAAAACAATCTTATGCCATCCTTGATGGCTATCAAGCAAGTAGTCATCATGGTTTTTTGTTTGTTGCAGATCTAAACCTGCCCACTGTGATGCATAAGCCATTTCTTGCACGAAATCTAATTGTCATCCAGAAATAAGAGAGTTCTGACAATGAGCTTCAAGATAAGAAAGCCAGTATATCTTAGTGACATCACTCTGCAATATCTTGCCAATCTGAAGAATCTCATTAAAACGCCTACATTAAAAATGTTAGCTTTTATTTAGATTTTGACAAAAATTCATGTTATAAGCTGCTAGGAATAGTCTGTTTTAGACTTTATACCATGGGGACTACCTCTTGATTTTATTCATTTATGCAGGTTTAATTCCAATGAATTCAGCTGATTTTATAAGGCTAGCCTGGAGCCGAAATTCTAAGCACAGTTATAAACAGCCTTGTACTTTAATGGTGACAGGTATCCTTGCACATACACATAACTGATAAAATGGCTAGTACAGTTGCTTCCTCAAAGCCATATCTGTCTTAGCAAATATGGGCTAAGGCCATTCTGAATAATTATGTTTAAGAAGCAACATTCCTTAGGGGACAAAAAATTAACTCTTTCTGACTCCTTTGTGCTAGACTGATTACACATGCAGCTACAACAGAATGAATGAGAAAAATCTCCGAATAAGCTAAATGTTCTTTATCCAGCCATTGTTCACACATGAGTGCCAACCTTGGCTCATTCTGAAGTAATTTTGCAAAGCATAATACACTTTCAGTCTGGCAATTAGCCTTCATAGGTATTTATCTGCAAGGCTAGCCATTCACTTTGCCAAGGTTATAGTTGCAACTTCAGACAAGTATGCTATCTTTGCATTTGCTGATAAGAACAAAAAGAAGGCTGCGGTCCTTCATAAATTGAATAAAAAACAGTCAGAAGGAATTCTTAGATATATTTTATAACAAATCAGGACCCCTTCCCAAATGTATTGTCCCCAGGTCATATTAAGAGTTGCACCAGGTTTTTCTGCATTACTATCTGAAATTATGGATTAATGACGCCCCTTTACATTCAAGTTTCCTGCACTCCCAGTTCTTAAATTATGCATAGACTGAAACACTGCAAGTTTCTTGGAGAAAGGATACTGGAATGCAGTTTAAGGGGTAGTTAAGTAGACTGCTGCCTGAGATTTACCTCATAATAACTCATATTATCATCATCAGTTGTGTCAACCTTAGCTTCGTCACAGATGTTAGCTCATCTGATGGATGAGTGAAGAAAGTGCAGCCCACATTTTGTTTGTGGACCTTGGGCCCCCCAAGTGTGGCCCCTGAACTCTCAAAGCCCCCAGGGTCCCTAAAAATTCAAAAATATATTTTTCCTTCTGATTTTCACCCTGTCTGTATTTTAATGATAGCACCCACAAATGCAAAAACTTTGGTGTGGGATCATCCATTAGCACCGGGATAGGAAAAGTACCATCCTGCGACCACATGAGGACCTGAAGCCTGTTTTGTAGTCCTTGACTCCCTGGACCACTCCTTTTCTCTGGTCATTAAAAAGGGGATGAAGAGAATGACAGTACTGCTTTCTGTTTATTGCCATAAGCAAGGTAAGAGTCCACAGGCCCTAACTCAGGCCATTTCTGCATTACACTGTTGGAGTGCTATTATTCCACATTCAACCTCCTGTGGAATTCTGGGGTTTGTAGTTTACTGAGGCCAAAGAGCTCTCTGGATGAGAATGCCCCTCCCTAAACTGAAATCCCCGGGATTCCATAGGATCTTGAAAGTGGAATAATAGCACTATAACAGTGAAATGCAGAAATGGCCTCAAACAGGGCTCCTTAGGTGATAGCCTTCAGCCACAAGAAAGTTCAAAGGCATGCTTTTAAATCATACAATTGGGGTTGTTTTTGACTTACATAAGCTCTTGGCATTTCTCAACTGTATGGCCATCAACAAAACAATCAAAGCGTATTTGTCGCTAAGTTAACCTAAAAGAGTGATTTACCATACCATGTTTCTTATTGCCAATATTTAAATCAGCTATATTGTGAACTAGCTGGCACTATCATTTTTCAGGCTTCTTCCACTCAAATATATTGATGGCTGTTGTCAGTCATGGATTCAATCAGTGAATTGCTCCCCTAAGCACACTTTGCCAGATGTAAAAGATCCCCCCCCCACATGCCTTTAGCAAGAAAGACAGGGTTGAGGATGAGCAAATTTCAGATATGATCAGTCAGACCAGATGTCTGGACGGACATTAGGGTAATTTGCTGGGAAGAACCTTCTTAGGAAGATCTAGTTGGCCTTCTCCTTGATCTCTTCCTGCCAGCAGGTGAAGAAATTTCTATTCAGACCGGCTTTTCAGATTTAATTATGGAGCAGTCATGTGTGTGTACTCTAGGTCTAAATACCCTAAATAGCTACCAGCTAAGCAGGGTCAGCCCTGGTTAGTTCTTGGATGAGAGACTTCCAACAAAAACCAGGTGCTGTAGGCCATGTTTCAAAGGAAGGAACTGGTAAAACCACTTATGAAGATTCCTTGCTTAAGAAGCCCCTATGAAATTAATGGGGTCATCATCAACAGGCAACTTGAAGGCACACACACATACAATATGTATAAAGTAGTATGCTGTAATTTTAATCTTTTAATGGAAATTTTGTTTTTAAAATGTTTTTAACCTGTTTGAATCATCTTTGTAAAATAATATTGTGATTTAATTATTTTTAACTTTTGTCAATTAATATTTTAGCTTGAACTTTTTAAAATTACTGTAAGTCACCTTAAATCCCATCTTGAGAGAAAGGAATATAAATGCAATAAGTAAATAAATAAATAAGCTGTGTACTGAGCCAGACCATTGGTCCATCTAGCTTAGGACAGCCAGATCAGGAGTATCCCAGGATCTGAGATCTATGGCTAGGCCATTGTGATGCAATGGTGAGCTCTAAGATGTCATTTCAAATATTTATATCCAGACACCACTACTACCACCACTCTTTCTTCCAATGTGTTTATTTATTTGTTTAATTTATATTATTTATATTATATTACACCATTTGCTGGTAGAGGACCCAAGGCAGCTCAGTCATGAGTTCAAACAAGGCATGTGAATTTAGAAATTAGTAGTAAAAGAGTTAGAACACAATTAAATAAGATACCACATTAAAATAACAATCTGTTAAAGGCCTTTCCGCATGGCTACTTAGTCATGAAACGCTTGTTCAAATAAAAAAGTATTTACTTGCTGGCAGATGGAGAGCAGGGAGAAGCCAGCCAAGTCTGTGCCACTACAGACCATAGTCTTGGCGGGAGCAGCCGCCAAGAGGGCCTCTCGTCATGAAATGCGCCTGCGAAGGTAGCGGAACTGAGAGACAGTCCTCCCCGGAAGACCTTAAAACTCTGGCAGGCACATATGAGGAGCTATGATCATTCAGACAGTCTGGACCTCACTTGACCTAGCCCAACCCAGTTGAGTCCAAGGCAGTGTTCGTGATTCTCCCCTTCCCTAATTTTTCCTCACAGCAAGAGTACAAGTCATGTCAAGGTGGGTCAGTAGCTGGCCTAAGGTCATCCAGTGAGTGTTGTGGCTCGCTGGGGTTTTGAATCTGTTATCTCCCAAAGCCCAATACAGTGCTGTCATTAACACTACAGTTTTAAAAACTTTAAGCATTTTTCTTCTCTAATGTGATATTGTGAAACCCGCGAGCGCGAAAGGCACCCAACCTCGCACTCAAGGCCTGCCCAGCCTGACACCTCTTAGTGTTCAGGTCTCAACAGCCAGGGAGGTCTCTGGATCAAGCCAGGGCCAGGACAAACAGATCTGCCTCGGCTCTCTCTCCCTGAGAACGCAGCGCCTTCCTCACTCGCGTCCCCCCTTGGCTTCCCCCTTCCAGGGTTATCTCCCTTTACTGCTTTCCTTAAATCTGCCCCTCTCCAGATATAAGGACGAGCAGTGATTTTTCTCTTCAATGACTGTGCTACTATTGGAACGGTGGTAAAAATGGTACTATTGGTAGCGTGTATACTCCTGGATGTAGAATAAGACTCTGTGAGACTGTTATAAGGAAAACAGAAAGTCAATCGTTTATTGCAACACTGTTACAAACACTTGTTTGTAACTGAATGTTTATGAAACAGCACACCCTTCTTCTCTCCCTCTCTCCCTCTCTCTCTGCTTAATTCATTAACTATCTCTCATACACCCTCTTTCTCAGTTCTGTCTCTAACACAGAGCTCTTCAGCTGTCTCTTCACCTCTCAGCTCTAAACTAAACTTCAATCACCTCCACCGTCAGTTAAATCCCGTTATTCCACTCTCTCCACCAGCCTCTCCCCCGGGCTATCCAAGGTTCCATTTCAGCAACCAATCAGTTTAAACATTCTCGGTTGCTAAGGAGGCTCTGTTGTCAAGGCCCTCCCCCCATCAGCTTCCTCACAGATATGAAATTTGTACATGTTAAGTTTGCAAAACAATCTCTGGACAGGACTGTACAAGGAAGTCCCCCTCAATCCCAACTTCTGGTTTACTTTAAAAATGACCAGTTCTGGATCAGGCTTTCATGTGACTCTAACCTTTTCCCTTATACAATATCTAAAATAATTTTTCCCTTATACAATATCTAAAATAATTTTTACCTAACTGTGCGAGTTCCATCTATAGTGATAGTGTAGCGGAACTGAGACAGAGACCCATGGTTTTAGAAAAAAGGTTTATTGTGCACAATGTCTCAGTGCGATAATTCTCAAAAGTCTGAGCCCCGCCGCTTTACATTCAAAACAATTTATACATCTCCAGTGCAAATTCATCATGTGTCCAAGAAAGGAAATTGACACAAACAACAGTTCTCATCATTTTTGTGCGTAACCTTACTAATGTTGCAAAGCATAGCAAGGCCATAGCGAGGCACATTTCATCCTCCCTAACATTCTATTTCACAGTGTCCTATTGTTCTTCTTTCAAACACAGAGTCACTTCAATTGCAGGGAAAATTAACTGCTTTTCTCAACTGCTTTTCCCTCACACCCAGAGGTCATCTGGCCTGACCCAAAACTTTCTCCACCACAATAGAACAGTGATAGAACATCTACAGTGACAGAAATAGAGGTCAGCTTTGCAGCAACCTGGCTGCAGCACATATTGTTTGTTTTGTTTGTTTGTTTGTTTTCAGGCAGGGCTTCTGAAAACCCTGTCTGGTGAGTGGCCACCTCAGACTCTCTATGGGAGAGTTCTGTGTTCTTCCCTTTCTTTTGCTTGCAGCTATGGTACAAAGAGCTCAACAAGAGGTCTTCACCATGCTCACTCCCTTTCCTTCTCCTCCATCTCCTCCTGCCTTTTCTCTCCTTTCATCCCTTTCCTGACCCAGAGGCTGAGAAGCTGACACTGGAGGAGCTCCTTGCTGCTGCTGCCATTCCCACACCACTGGAACCTCACAGACATCACCCAGAGCCTGGAGCTTGCAAAACTCAGACCACAGACTGACTACAGAGTTCCAAAACCAGTGACTATAGATTGGGCCCGAAGTTCTGGGAACCAGAGATGCCAGGGATAGAAGCTAGCACAGTACTTTACCACTGAATGAGAAGCATAATGGAATTGTATCATGTATACTGAAATGTATAGTGGTACTTTTTGATCTCTTCTATCAGCCCCAGCAGCCCTTTCTAATTTATAGCGTATTACAAACACAGTCATTTTTTTTCATCACCCCACCTAGTCCTCTCATCTGCCATCCTCACCTCTATCAGTGAAGTCTAGACCTCAATGAACACCATCCACACTCATAGTGATTTTCCATTGCCGCCCCTATATAGCAATAGCAATAGCATTTATTTCTATACCGCCTATCAACTAAGTGTTATCTAAGCGGTTTACAATGTATTTTTAGCTAATTGCCCCCAACAAGCTGGGTACTCATTTTACCGACCTACGAAAGGATGGAAGGCTGAGTCAACCTTGGAGCCTGGCAGGATCGAACTCACAACCTTGTGGTTGCAGTACTGGCATTTAACCACTGTGCCACCAGGGCCCCCTACTCAAGAATAGTGATGTATTTAAGTCTTTTACTCCAAGTCTCAGGTCAAGTCTCAAGTCTTTGCAAGATTCTTCCAAGTCAAGTCTCAAGTGTGGGAGCCAGTTTCTGAAGTGAGGAATAGGATCCTTCTTACTTCCCATTACTGAAGTTTCAAAAGCTTTAAAAGGAAGGATCTTTCCCTATGCTCTGGGATGAGTCTTGGCTTCTGCTGTTAGGAAAAGCTTCAGAAGGCTCCTCTGATACGCAGTGGGGACAGACTGCCGAGCAGACTTCAACCCCACCTCAAGCCTGTTGCCTAACATGTTTGCTGTTCCCTCTGAGAAATGGCCCAAGTTTTGGGCTTGAGACAGACTGTCACATGACCAGTAGGCAAAAAGAGATGGAAGCGTTCAAAGTTGTAAGGTTTCTGGTTGAATGTGTTATGCTACTGAACCAAGGGCAGGAAATCAGTCACTACAAATATGCAAGTCACAAGTCAATCGAGTTCGTGTGTCACTTATTGCCAAGTCAAGTCCAAGTTGAGTCACTGAAGTGACTTCAGTCCAACTTGAGTCTGAGTCAATTGACTCAAGTCTACATCGCTGCTCAAGAGCTATCCTAACCTGCCACCTACACTTATCTAATGATGGGATTTGTCCCTTTTCCAACCCCCATCATCAAATTTGGAGGGATGCTTCAGTTCAGCACCACATCTCTATGCATACTTAACAATCAGGAATGAAAAGTATCCAGAATTGGTGCATAAAGCATGAGGGACTCAGGAAATATTATATATGAACCCTTCTGCTTCAGTAATCTTTATCTGAATAAACAGTCTGTAGTATGTCCTATTACTCGCTGTCAAGGAAGGTTATAGCAATTGTCCATAAGCAAGATAGAGATCCATTAACATACTTCCACATTATTTGACCAAACGAATGCATGAAAAAGTGAATTGCCATTGACGGCAGGATATCTTTGAGGAGATAAATATTTCATAATTTGGGGTAAGTGCATTCAAGCATTAGCCTTGGGGAAATCAGTCATTATCTATGATTAATGGCTGCCTCATAGAAAAAAGCCAGGAGCAACAGCCAAAGATTAACGTTGTGTCCAAAGGCCTGCATTTTATATTTGAGTGAGCAGCTGTGTTTGTAAATCAGCTGCCATGTAAAATGCCACCAAATGCAAGTCATATTCTGAGGCTGTAATTTTTTTAAACCTTAGTAAATAATTGTATCAGATAGTTTAACTGGAGGGGGTTATACTACACATTTATTTAGCACACAGTGTTGCATAAAACTGGACTGCCAATAGACCATGTACAGTGGATCTGATTTGCATTGAACATAACCATTGTCCCCTCTGAGAATAGAAACTGACCATAGAGCTCGTGTGGACCAAAAGGAGATAAATATTGAAAATATAATTCTATAAGGGTTGATTCATAGTTAGTTTATTTGCCTAGTGTTCAGTGATGGCACTACTTCTTGTTTGGAAAGGCTCTTAATTAACTGTTTCTCATAATGGAAAAATATCATTTATATGTATGTACAAATGTACAGAATGCAAACAAGGATTGTCAGATCAAGGCTATCCTAGGCCCTGAAATTTCAGGGCCAAAACCCAAAACCTAGAGATGATTGCCCCCTCTGTGATGACATAGAGGGCAGTGGTGATGCTATAAGGGTGATGTAAACAAGGGCCAGCCCCTGATGATGTCATCAAACATGATACATGAAGCTTCAACCACAGTTAGAGCAGTGATGTACCTAGGATATTTGACACCCAGTGCGGATCATTTTTAGTGCCCCTCGCCTGTCTACAACAAAATTATTTTCAGTAATAATTATGAAATGAAATTAATAATAGTAATGGGCAGAAAAGAAACACATACAGTGAAATAAAGTAAAAAAGAATAGGGAGAATCTGTTGAACCAACCTGCTATCCCCCTATTTTTATTCCCCTCTTTCTCTCATGCATGCATACACACACACACACACACACACACACACACATACATACATATATACATATATGCATATAAATATGCATACAGGCCATCACCAGTTTCCTTCCCACTCACTGGGTCAGCTTAGTTTACAAGGCCTGTTGCTGCCAAGAAACATTCCTTAACTTTGTACGTGCACAAACTCCCACCCTTTCTCCAGTCTCCTAAAATGGAGGGGGTAATGAAAGGTACTTGGGTTCCAGGGTTTGTCAGGACTGGGATCTGGGCAGGGAGAGCTGGCTTACTTCCTAGCCAGCCACCTCTCTGCAGGAAATGCCACTCCATCACTCATTAGGCCAGAGAGCAACCTGAATTTCCTACCTTGCTACCCTCCCTGCCCGTAAGCACAGCAGATTCACACACACCACTCAGGGCACACCCATCTAGAGCCTCCACTTGGAGTTGTTTCTTTTCCTGGAGGAGGGTAGTATTTCATTCACACTGAAGATAGTGAAGTAAGGATAAGGATAAGGATAAGGATAAGGATAAGGATAAGGATAAGGATAAGACTGAGCAATCTAAGTTCTCCTGGAGTACCAGCACTGTGACATTTCCCGCTTGGTGGTGGTGCTACTGGGCAGGGCAAGACTGTCTTTGCTCCTGGGAGACTGAGAAAGATCTCTGCCTTACCACCCTTTGTGGGGAGGGAGGAAAACAAGAGGCCCAAAGTAGAGGTGGTCTAAGTAGAATTGGTAGTATGGGGAGAGCAAAAGTAAAATGAGCCCCTCATGATAAAAGGGAGAATAAAAATAGGAAAGGAGGGAGGGGCACCTGGCTCCATCCTTCTTCCCCCTAACCTGCCCTGATGAGCTTTGCTTCATTTCCCTATGATAACTGGGAGTTCCATGCACCAGGAAGCAAAACCAAGAGTAAATGGTCCAAGAAAGGCCAAGCACTTTCTTTCAAGTACCCCTGAGAGGCAACAAAGGAGGGAAAAAGCCACTGTCTTTCCTGCATTCCCTTCTGCTATCCCAGCTGACAACACACCTCCCAGCACCTGGGACAAATCACCTTACCCCACCTCTTGTTCGGTCCACCACTGAGTTAGAGTATATGGTTCAAATAAAAAACACTAAAGCTAAGTATTGAGTAAAGCATACACAGATACACAATTTGCAAGGTAACAGTCTCATCCTGAAATTCTTCCCTTGTCCTGAGAACTGGAGAAGATGGTCCAAGGTCCTGAGATTCAGGGGTAGGCTTCACAATCTGAGAATTCTAATACAGGACCCTTATATGTAAAAATTGGAATTCAGGGGAGTATATTTTGCCTAGAAGCCAATGGACTCTTTAAAGCAGGAGCGGCCAAAATGGCCAAAGGCAATTTTTGGGGTAGCCAAGGGACCTCTATTTGAAATGATTTCTTCTTTTAATCAAACGCTCCCTGATCTCTAGTTTCAGAAAGAGCCATTTTACTGAGTCTCCCATCTCCAAGGTGTTTTTTGCCTAGGAGTGGACTTTTTAAGTCAGGAAAGAAAATCTAGTTTACTTTCTGATTAAGAAAAGACCTTCTTTGGCCTAAAACAGTGCATCCCCAGTCACAAGATGAAGTTGTCCCCTAGAATGCAGGCAAGCACATTTTGAATTTTAAAATGTCCAAAGATCATTTTAAAAATGAGGACTGCTATAGCATTTGTGCTGTCCTCTCAGTTGGCTTGCCATATTCTAGCCATCTGAATCTGGGTAGTTTATGCAAATTATGCACATTAATTGTCATATTGCTTGTCTAACTGATAGATTCTACCACTGTGTTTCAGCCTTGGAACTATGAGAGAACTAATATAATATATTGCTGGATCAGGAACAGGGAAACCTCATTTCAAATCCCTCTCATTAGAATGCTTAATTTGTTGACCTTTGGACAGGCACTAACTCCCAATCAAACCTACCTTACAGGGCTGTTATGGGGATAAACTGAGGTCCTTTCTGCAGGATGTCATATCCTGCATCGGGGACAGGAGAAGGATGGGGGACCTGGATGACACTTATGCATGATGTTGTCCATGTCCTGTCATTCTCCCAACCCCACAATCATTGACAAGTTTTACCCATAAATGACCAGCAATCATGCAGCCCTCCCACCACCCTCCTGCACTTACCTGAGCTGCAGAGGGTCAGAAAGCACAATGGGCATGCTTCCTGTCCCAGCACAGCCTGGGACAGTGCTTGGCTGCACTGCGGAAGGAAGAGGCAGGCAGCTGGTGCAGAGAGGAGTACTCCTGTCCTGCTCCCCTCCTGGGAGAGGCTCTACTGGGACCCCTGCAGGGATCAGGTAGGGTGCGGAAAGGGTCTGGGAGAGGAGAACCATGTAAAGTGGCTATATACATTGCTACTGAGATACACAAATATCTTGATTTTGAATAGGACACTTCATAAAATAGCTAAATTAATAGTCATCATAATCTTCTGTTGCCCAGTTGCAAATTGGTGTGAAAATGTGATATAGTGCACTATATAATTATACTGTATGTTACAAGACTACATCTGAATGTTGTTTGTGTGAGAAACAAATACAGTATATATACTGCCAATGCAGGCTGATAGACATGATTTTGCCTTCTCAATGTTATCTTCACATATTTTGCTTCCACTTCTGAATATAAATCTGTTCTGTTTCCACCATCCCCTTGCTGGTGTTTTATCTGCATTGCCTACAAATTACTAGGTAGTGAGGAATGGTATTCCTTACACATACAGACAGACAGACACAGAAACACACAAATAACTGTATGTGTGTGTGTGTGTGTGTGTGTGTGTGTATACTATGCACATTTTCCATGCACACTTAAGTATAAGACTCATTAAATTTAGGGGGGGGGGGTTACCCTCTAGGTTATATTGGATTGCAACTCCCAGCTTTTCTCATCATTGGCTCTGCTCATGAGGGCTGCTGGGAGTTGCAGCATCCAGGCAATCTTCTGACCTATATATATAATGAGCTCCATGCTAGCAAAATGGGAGTGGCAGTGGTAGGCCAGCCAAACTTTTCTTGGTTTTAAGCAGCTTGGTTTGACTCCCACCTTAGTTTATTTATCATCAGGAAAAGCACCACATATATAGTGCAACCCTAAGCATGTTTTCTCAAAATTAAGTCCCACTGAGTTCAATACGTCTTCACTGATTTACCCTGCAAATAAACTATGTAAACTATGTATGGATCTTGTTGGACTGCTGCTCCCATCATGTTTAGCCTGGATAGCTAATGATTGGGTCTGATGGGAACTGCAATCCAACAACATCTAGAGGGCCACCAGTTGCCCATCCCAGCTATAGATACTTAGTCCAGGTCTAATTTAATCCATTGAAATTCTGCTAGATCTTTCTAAGATTGTGCTAATAACCCTTTAGTGTTTATCAGACATTTTTCATTGTGCTCCAGCACACGTACACGTGCATTAAAGGAACAGAAATAGCCTTGGTCATCTTGTTGGCTGACTAAAGACAGGAAAAGAACAGAGATAATGCAATCCTGTTAGTTCTGACCTTGTTAGATGGCTGACAAGGTCATCTTCAGGGCTGCCTAGCTGAGGTGGAACTAAGGGATATTGTGTTACTATGGGGCAGGTTTTTTGTAGGGTAGAGCCAAAAGATTAATTCAAACATGTGAGGCCAGAGTGTCTTTTCTTCTTGGAGTCGAGACTGCTATAGTCGCCTTAGTGGATGATCTTCGTCTAGGTATCGACAGGGGAACTGTGACCCTGCTGGTACTCTTGGACCTCTCAGTGGCTTTCGATATCATAGACATGGTATCCTTCTGGAACGCCTGAGAAGGTTAGGGATCAGGGGCACTGCGCTTAAGTTCCGGTCCTATCTCTCAGGTAGATACCAGATGGTGATGCTTGGGACAGCTGCTCCTCGAAAAAGGAGCTTAAATCTGGCATCCCTCAGGGTGCTGTCCTGTCCCCAATGCTATTTAACATCTACATGAAACCGCTGCGAGAGATCATCAGGAGGGATGGAGCAAGGTGCTATCAGTATGCTGATGACACCTAGATATATCTCTCCATGCCTCAGATAATAGCATCAACTAAGGGTGGCATCTCGCCTCTGAACGAATGTCTTGCAGCAGTAATGGACTGGACGAGGAAAAACAGACTGAAGCTGAATCCAGATAAGACGGAGGTACTCGCTGCTAGGGGCCCTAGCCCAGACATGGAGGTTTGTCAACCAGTCCTAGATGGGGTCACACTTCCCCTGAAAGACTGTGTTCGCAGCTTGGGGGTGCTCCTGGACTCGCCACTTCAGATGACAGCTCAAATAGATGCGGCGGCCAGGAGTGCCTGTTATCAGCTTCGGTTGATATGCCAGCTGTGCCCCTTTCTGGAGCTGGAACATCTAAAAACAGTGGTGCATTCACTGATAACTTCACAGCTCGACTTCTGCAATGTGCTCTACATAGGGCTACCCTTGTGCTTAGTCCAGAAACTTCAATTAGTTCAGAATATGGCAGCCAGGTTGGTCACCGGTAGACCTAAAACTGACCATATAACACCAATTCTAAAGTCTCTTCATTGGCTGCCTATTAGTTTCCGGGCACAATACAAGGTGCTGGTTATTACCTTTAAAGCCCTTCATGGCTTGGGGCCAGCCTACCTGTGGGATTGCCTTCACCCATATAATCCACCCCGCACATTAAGGTCCTCTGGGAGGAATTTACTGCAGCCAGTCAGAACTAGGTTGGCTGCGGTTACCCAGAGGACCTTTTCTTCTATTGCTCCCAAGTTACAGAATGGCCTGCCGGAGGAGACCCGGCATATTACCAGTCTTGACTGCTTTAAAAAAGCAGTCAAGACTGATCTCTTCTGACAGGCCTTCCATTTCCATCGCCTTCCATCAATTGTCTTGCTGTTTTCTTAATAGTTAATTGATTGACTGTTAATTGTTGTGTGGTTTAAGGGGTTGGGTTAGGTGGGTTGGTGGGTGGGTGGGGAGGATTGGGTATGTTTTTAATATATTTAATGTATTTCATGTTGTTTGCCGCCTTGATCCATGTGGAGAGGCGGGATAGAAATAAATTTTATTATTATTGTTATTATTATTCTTGTACATGAGGACTGGTTTTCAGAGTGCTTCTGGGTTCCATCTCAACTTGCATGCTTTGGAACATCTACCTGAACTCAACGGGAGAAGGCATAATGAGCTTAGAGCCAAAGCTTGATTGTCCTGCTTCCAGGCAACAAGCACCATTTATAAGAAAAAGTAGTTCCAAGCCAGAAACATCTCACAAGAGTCAACAAGTAGCTGAGGAGTGTCTAAAAACAGCATCCAGAAAACTAAAGAAAGGCCAGTCACACAGTCAGCAAACAAGGCAGGAAAGGAGTATTGGAAAGCAAGGGCTAGGAAGCCAAGCTGGGGTCACAACAGATAACAGTCCTACCAAACCATATATCATATCAGACACGGGAAAATCAGAAAAATTATCCATTATCAAGCAAAGGTCAGATACTGCAAATGCTGAAGGTATGTCAGAAAGGCAAGGACCCAAAGAACACCAAGTATGGACATATTGTTTCAGCAGCTCCAGAGGCAGCACACTCCCCACCATTTACACTGCTGTGACAGAAGAGAGGCTACTAGCAGAAGACCTCCACACTCTCAGTGATTTCTTTGCTGCAGCCTTGTACTCCTCCCACCTGGCCCATTCTGCCCTTCCTCTTCAAGTGTCAATCAATTGGGGGACAGCTCTGATTCTGCTACAGAACTTACTTCTCAAGAGAAACTACCTCCTCACTCTCCCCATTTCAGACTCTTGTCCTTTCTAGACACTAGTCTCTAACAGGGACCCTGGAACTATGTTTAAGGTGAGAAGGCTCAACATTGGCAGGTACGTTGTTACTAATTTTACCTACCTGCAGGTACTTGCAGAGGAAGGCCAGATTATTTTTTTGTCATCCTTTATCATTCAAACATTTTTAAATATGAATGCTGCAAAACACAGTATTTTCTTAGAAATGTACTTGGTGTAGATTACTCCCAAGTAAGTGTGCATAGGTCAGATTGCAGACAGACTTAATTATTCCTATGAGGACTCAAATACAATCTGCTGTCTTAATATTTATAGCTCATTTAGTACACTTATGATTTATAATACATAAAGAGGCTCAATTACATAGGAAACTTGGTGATCCTGCTGCAGAAGCCCAGAGAACACAGAGACCACAGAGCAAGAAAAAGAGTAATTTATTATGCGCGGGCTTTTGGCTGGATGTCTCCAAAAGACCAAAAGCCCGCGTGTAATAAATTACTTTTTCTTGCTCTGTGGTCTCTGTGTTCTCTGGGCTCCTGCAACATAAATGGTGCCGTGACTCGGATCGCTGCAGGCGCTGAGACACCGAGGTGGCATTTTGCCTGCTCTTGAGTCGCCTTGCCGGGCGGGGGGCTTGGTGCACGAGCCCCACGTTGGGCCCACCGGCTACCTCTTTTTGCCGGAACGGGGGAGCCTGCGCTAGGGGCGCCCAAACGGCAAGCACTGAACCGAGGGAACCTTCCTTCTGGAAGCAGAGTATAGAAACTGGGCCCTGCCTCCACTGAAAATTTCCTCTGTGTTCGATTTGGCAATCATCATCTTCGGAGAAGTGGTTCGTGGTCCGCTGCGCTGTCAAAAGACCTAGGCAAGTAGAATCTGGTTAGAGGCCAGACGCCCCACTCGCTTCAGGGTGGAAGGGGAGCCTCATCACCTCCCAAGCGGACACTAGTACTTAGCCGTAAAAGAAACTGTTCCGCTTTGTGGTACAGGACGGCGGGAGGCAGGAACTGTGTGTGCGAGTGTGTGACTGTTGTGCGGTGATTGGTTGCTGCGGTTCTGGCTATTGACCATGATCGTCCGGCAATATCAGCCAGTGACACGTGCATGTGCTGTTTTATTCCTCGTGTGTCGGTCGGTGAGACCCCTTTACTCACCGACCATTCCCTTCCCCTATTGTGTCTGTCTCATCTTAGGCGGGAGGACATGGGAGTTGGTGGAAGCAAGGGTTGCACCCCTCTGCAGTGTATGCTGAAAAACTTTAAGAAAGGGTTTAGTGGAGATTATGGAGACCCCCCATGAGCCCTCAACGGTTGTGGTTTCACGGGGGTAATTAGCTAGTAACAGCATGTGGTATTTGTGACCCCGGAGGGGCAGACCGAGACATGCCTGCGATCTTTGCCTGTGATCTTTGTGTATGCTGTGAACTTTGTCTATAAAAGAGCTGTGAAACTTGAATTCAGGGCTTTTGGTCTTTTGGAGACATCCAGCCAAAAGCCCGCGCGTAATAAATTACTCTTTTTCTTGCTCTGTGGTCTCTGTGTTCTCTGGGCTCCTGCAACAATCCAATTTTGCCAGATGATTTCAAGGAATAGGTCCCCCATCCAACCTGGTCCCCCATCCAACCTAGTCCTAGGGTTCCTTGGTGCCTAGTAGATCCTACAAGGGGGGTCGTCTTTCTGGAGGCTCTGGGTTCCCATCATATGAGGACTTTTCTAGCAGGGGCATGCCACCTGGTAATATTTGGATGGCATGCTACTCTGCTTCTGAGATCCAGATAAAGAGAGAGATACAGAGGTAGAGATTTGTAGTAAAGTTTTTAAGTTTTAATTTTAAAGAGATTTGTAGTTACATAAGCCAACTTTCTGGAAAGTCTCTCTTTGTGTATATGTGTCACAGTTTTCTGAAAATGACTGGGCACAAATTCATTTCAACTTAGAGTATATTTTTGAAAAAGAAAGCCAATACGCCATCTAGTGTCCATGAATATTATCCAGAAAACCAGGAAGGAAATGAAAAAGATCTTAAGCAATGGTCATATTTCATAGTTGATATACTTAAATCTTTCAAGGCAATTTTTTAAAAAATTTGACCTTTTTTTACCCCCCCCCTTTTCTTCACCAATCACATTTGTATCTCCCAGGAGCGTGGCCGCTAAAACAGGCCTATCACATGCTATATTTCCACAGGTTAATTGGTGACCTAGCAACTGTCCCAAGGCAATGAAATTGCCTGTTGGGGAACTGGGACATATGCATTATTATTATTGCCAAAGTTTGTACAGTGTCCTGCACATATACCATATGTGGCAACTTCCTTTCACTCTAATTCATTCATATTTTAATATACACAATTCACAAAACAATGCAAAAAAAGATAAGCTTGATATGATTCTGCACATGATTGGATGATGACTTTTTGTTCTGTGTTACTGAGGTGTATGTTCTTGTGCAATTTTATTAAAAAACTGCAAAAACAACAACCACCCACCCCACAATGCTAATTTACTTTCAGCTTCTTTTATTTTTTTATAGAAAACTAAAAATAGAACTAGGACTCTTTCACGTCTTTTATTCCAGAGAAGTACCCATTTTTATTTTAAAAAGTCTTTTATAAAACACTAGGCTGCTTCTCAGTTTAACCAGAATGCATATAACTGTGGACTGCATTTTTTATTTATGAAGATTCCTCATTAATTTTTTTTTCACATTTCACAATTTCAGACTGAAATACTACCACATTTAGCATTGCAAAGTGCCTCAACTGAAAATTATGAACACAGTCCAACCGCTGGATTTTGGCTTCCATTCATGGCTGATAGCAACTAAATATTTACATTTCAGAGTGAAAAAATACTTTCTCATTGAATGTGTGCTTCCAAAGAACAAATAGGAGAACTTGCAGTTAAATTTATCTGAAAGTAAAGGTGGAACATATTTTTGCAATTTGCTTTTTCATAGTTTGTGTCCTTTTGTGCAATTTCTTAGGCCAAGACTCTTGTACATGTTAGAATTACTTACAATTATAAAGCTGAAAGAGACCACAAGGGCCATCAAGTCCAGTTTCCTGCCATGCAGGAATATTAAATGAAAGCATCCCCAACAGATGACCATCTAGCTTCTGTTTAAAACCTCCAAAGATGGATACTCCATCACACTCCAAGGCGCCATATTCCACTGTCAAACTGCTCTTACTGCCATTAAGTTCTTCCTAATGTTTACACAGAATCTCTTTTCATGATGTTTGAAGCCATTGATCCATGTCGCTGGCCCTTTTCGCATGGCATCTGCCATGCGAAAGAGGACCTGGAGCCTTGCGCAATTGCGAGGAGCGATCTGCATGATGCCCTCGCAATCACACAAGGCTCCAGGGGTCGGCAGGCAATGATCACGCACCTTTGCATTTTCAGCTTTCAGCCGAAAATGCTGCATGATCGTGCATTGTTCCCAGGCCCCGTGTGCACTTACCTGGCTTGCAGAGCCTCGAGAGCCAGGCTGGTCATGCTTCCTGTCTCAGTGCAGCCTGGGAAGGTCCCAGACTGCACTGCGAAAGGAAGAGGCGGGGCTCTCATGCGTGCAAGAGCTCGTGCGGAGCAGAAGAAGCAGGGAAGCGATAGCCTCTCACAGGAGACTGCTTGCACAATCACTGCACCCCAGCGCCGAGAAAAGATAGGATGCGAAAAGGGCCCTAGTCTCTGGAGCTGCAGAAACAAGCTTACTTCATGCTCCATATGATATCCCTCCAAACATTTAAACATAGCTATCATGTTGCCTCTTAAACTTCTTTTCTCCAGGCTAAACAAACCCAGATTTAGCATTCCTAGGCCACTCCTTATAGGGCATGGTTTTCAGATCTTTTACAATTTTTGTTGCTCTCCTTTGGACATGTTCCACCTTAGAAATATCCTTCTTGAACTGTGGTGCCAGAACTGGACGAAGTGCTCCAGGTAGGATCTGACCAAAGTAGAACAGAGTGGCACTGTTACTTCCATTGACCTAAACACTATACTTCTATCGATCAAGCTTAGAATCATATTGGCTTTTTTAGCTACTGCATCACACTGTTGACTCATGTTCAGCTTGTGGTCTACTAAGCCTCCTAGATCCCTATGATTAAGCCAGGCATCACTCATCCTATATCTGTGCATTCCATTTTTTTTCCTACTCAAGTGTAGTACCTTACTTTTCTCCCTGTTGAAATTCATTTTGTTAGTTTTGGCCTAGCTCTCTCATCCTGTTAAAGTCATTTTCAATTCTGATCCTGTCCTCTGGGGTATTAGCTACCCCTCCTAATTTGGTGCCATCTGCAAATTTGATAAGAATGCCTTCTATTCTCTCATCCAAATCATTGATAAAGACGTTGAATAGCAGTGGGCCCAGGACAGAACCCTGTAGCACCCCACTAGTCACTTCTCTCCAGAATGAAGAGGAGCCATTGGTGGGCACCTTTGAGGTTCGGTCAGTCAACCAAGTACAAATCCATCTAACAGTGGTACTGTCTAGCCCAGATTTTACTCACTTGTTTGCAAGAATATCATGGGACACCTTGTCAAAAGCCTTACTGAAGTCAAGATATGCTATATGCATAGCATTTCCTTCATCTACCAAGCTTGTGACTATTAAAAAAAAGATAAAATTAATCTGGCATGACTTGTTTTTGAGAAACCCATGTTGACTTTTAGTGATCACAGTATTCCTTTTTAAGTGCTTACAGACTGTCTGTTTAATGATCTGATCAAGAATCTTTCCTGGTATCGATATCAGGCTGACTCTGCGATAATTGTTTGGGACCTCTTTTTTTCCCTTTTTGAAGTTGGGGACAATGTTTGCCCTCTTCTAGTCTACTGAGACTTCTCTTGTTCTCCAGGAATTCTCAACCATTATTGCCTGCGGTTCTGAGATTACTTCTGCCGGTTGTTTTAATACACTTGGATGTAATTCATTTGGCTCTGGAGACTTGAATTCATTTGGCGTAGCCAGGTATTCCTGTAATACCTCTTTACCTATGTTGTTGTTGTTTGCCTTCAAGTCATTTCAAACTTATGGCAGCCCTAAAGTGAAGCTATCAGGGAGATCACATCTAAGTTTACTGAAATCAGCTTTCTTAAAGTCTACAATGTATGTCTGACTACATTTGGCTTCCTCTTTCCACTGTATAATTACTCTCATTACCTTGCTTGGTAAGGGGCTCTTTTTCAAGACAGGAAATTCAAGCATTCCTAGGAACCCACTAATATACTTCAGGGTACACTTCACATAGTTCTGCCTGCCTTTGTTTACTTCATACATTGCAGGATTGAGCCCTAACACTGAAAAAAAGGTCTAGAGCTGATCCATTTGGTAGTGTCTAAAGACCTCAAAAGGAGAGCACAGTATTATAGTGATAGAGAACCTATGGCCCTTCCACAGTCATTGGCCTTCAAGTCCATCATCCCCAGACAATGTGCCCAGTAGTGAGGAATGATGGACATTGTAGCTTCACATCTGAAGGGCTAGTTTTCAGCCCCTGCAACATGCACTGTTTCTTTGTCTTGCTGCAGGTTGAGCTTGTCTTCTGAGAATCAGCCAAATGCAATTCAGTTCCAGTGTGTGCTATGTATCGCAACAGGTATTGAGAGGTGTGACATGGATAATTTTGGTGAGAATCCCCAAACTACCCCAAAAATTATGCCTTGTGGTGGCGGTGCTTTGACTTGAATTATTCCTCCCCAAAATGCATGACTTCACAGTAAATCACTTTTGAAACATGAAGGTGGGTCCATGTCATATATAATTTTGGTAAATAACCCACAAGTCCTTTAAGTGATATATGACCAAAGGAAAACTTCTGCAGACAAATTGCTTTTATCTCTGGAAGTGAGAACACCACACATTGCACCTAAGGCAATGCTCTTTGTGGACAATGAAACAGTGCAGGTCACATGAACATTTAGAGTGTAGATAAAGTAGGCTAGGAAGCTTTACAGATGCCTAAAATTCAGTACTGACTTGTGGAAAAACACGGTAGCTAACTCTTTTTCCTCATCATGCCACTCTCTTTCCACTTCAGTTGAGTAGAAACATCATCTCTATATTTGTTTCTGTGTACTTTCAAGTCATTTCCAATTATGGTGACCCTAAAGCAAACCTATCACAGAGTTTTCTGGGGCTGAGAGGGTCTGACACACCCAAGATCACCCAGTGGGTTTCCAGGACCAAGCAGGGAATCGAACTGTGGTTGTTGTCCAGCCCTCAAACCACTACACTACACTGGCTCTCTCTCTCTCTATGGCCATAAATAGGATTGGCTGTCGTCTTAGTCCACTGATTATCATTAGCCCCCCCCCGTCCCGCAAGACAGACAATAGATGTGAAGGGAACATTTATCAGACTACATTCCTCTCATTATCATTTACCAGACTACAGTCTCCCCTGTAGGTTCAATAACACAAGGAAAGGGCATGCTCTCCTTGGCCTTGATTCAGAATGGAACCAGGAATTATTGTCAGGATCAGAGAACATACAGGAAAGCAACATGTAAATATACACCAAGCCCTTATTTCCTATGTAACTTGTAACCTTGAACTCTGAGGTCCTCATCTTTCCTGGTGGCTAATGCTACTCCACTAGCATTACTCTACTTTTCCATATCAAAGAGGTGTGTCTCTGTGTGTGTCCTCAGCTCTAAATGTCTGTTATGTTGTACACAGGAGGGATGGAAAGAATATTTGGAAAAAAAAAATTAATGGTGGAAAAACATTTTTCTCAAACATTGGGAAACTGTAGCAAGAATAATCCTAGACTATAAGAATCTTCATAATTTGAGACCCAGGGTTTTGCTGGTGACACCCTGCCCCCCAATATCCATATGGATTTTCTGCCAGCAGGCAAAGATCTTTTTATTCTGGTAGGCATTTGGCAACTGACTCATTGCTAAGAAGGTGCTTTTGAACCAATGGGAGCTGTATGATTTAAATTGTTTTTATATTGGAATGTGTTTATGTTTTAATGTTATAACAGTTCATTAAAACTACCTCCATGCATGCAGGTGTCTTTCCTTTTCACACTTCTTTTTTACACACTCCAAACAATGATGGAAGGAGAGGGGCTGCCACATTCACTGATGCACCAGTTGAATAAAAATACTTAAGAATACTCTACCTAAGTCTGCACAAATAGTCTAGACTGGCAGCTGAGTACAGCAGGCTAGCTTGAGGAATGTGCAAACAAGGTTGCATAGCACACTAACAGTTCTGTTCTCCAGCACATTGCCACTCCACCTCACCCCACCGACACTTGCTGCCTGAGGCAGCAGCCTCACTCTGCCTTCTTTTCAGGTCAGCCATGCTATCAGGCTGCTTCAATACTCACATAGGCCATTCCCGCACTACGCTGTTATAATGCTATTATTCCACTTTCAATATCCTGTGGAATTCTGGGGTTTGTAGTTTACTGAGGCCAAAGAGCTCTTTTGCTAAGAATTCTAAATGCCCCTGCCTAAAATGAAAACCCCAGGATTCTACAGGATGTTGAAAGTGGAATAATAGCACTATAACAGCATAGTGTGGAAATGGCCATAGTTTACAAGTGAACTGGAAAGACAAAGAAAGATATTTATGAATCATTACCACGCTAGTTTGGCTTCATGCCAGTAACAATGAAGGACATGAAGGCAACATCCAGAAAATTAAATGCAAAGAAGAACACAGGCCATCTTCTGAACTGCACTTGTGTTATTCATCATCTCTTAACAGAATATTGTGAAAGTGTAACTAAAAAGTTTGCACAAGGCAAAAAACATTAAAGAACTTTGTTGTCTGGAGCCTTCATGGCATACTAGAAAGTGAAGGAAATGGACAGCAATAATCAAAATACCTTGACTTCTCTACCACAACTTCTAATAAAATTGACTTCCATATGGAATCTTGCTACCAAGTACCTTTTATATTTATCCCATATCATGCTTTTATCAGAAGTACCTAAAAGTGAAGTGAAATCAGTAGGAACTGACACATTTTCAAGTTCACATGGTTTTCTTCATCTCAAGGTTGCACACTGTAGAGGGGAGAAAAATGAAACTTACCTTCATGACTGAGAATAAAATGTATAAAGAAGGAAAATTTTTGAAGGGGATTACCAAATTTTACCTATAACTATACCATGTTCAATTAGAAATGATGAGAGGACATTATAAAGGAAAGTAAGGAGAATAACAGAGAGAGAGAGAGAAGAATATCCTCATAAAAGGAGGCAGCTGTAGAAAATCCTGAAAAGAAGAATTTCTGTATAGTGAGATGCGCAAAACCAGACTGGATGGAATCAAAAAGAAATAGAAACAGAGAGGGCGGCAAGTATCTTGGTGGCTCAAGAGATATGAAGATTAAAGATGAAATAAAGGACAAATACTTGGAAGCTAAGAAGGGTCAGGTCTTGTTAGTACTTGTATGGGAGACTGCCAATGTATAACAGGTGCTATATGCTATATTTTAGCAGAAGGAGCTGACAAAATGACCTCTAAGTATTCCTTGACTAAGAAAACTCTATGAGATTCATGGGATCACCACAAGTTGACAGGCCACTTGAAAGTGCGCATGTGCACGCACACACACACACAGAGTAACAATGGCTAATGGAAGAAGGATTTTAGAACATTTGAAAGGAAATACATGAGCCAAAGTGAAGTAGAGTCAGCGTGGTGTAATCGTTTGAACAGTGGACTATGACCCCAGAGACCCGTGATTGATTCCCTGCTTGGCTATGAAAACCCACCACATGATCTTGGGTATGTCACACACTCTCAGCTCCAGAAAACCCTGTGATAGTTTCACCCCAGGGTCACCATAAGTCAGAAACAACTTGAAGGCACACAACAGAAACCAGAGATAAGATGAGAGGAAATAGTGAGAGAGCAAGAATGAAGCCAAGAACAGGTATGGAAGGGAACTAGAAACAAGCATTTTAGTGGGAGCTGATTTGAGTGGGTTGGGGAGGGCTAGGCTGTGTATGCTTATACTTTTGAAAATCTGCACATGATGGCTAGCTTGATCCTATAGGAGTTAACTTTTAAAGCATGAAACTGTAACCTTCAGTGCTAATGCAATGGCAAAGAAGAATTGCCCAGATTTGTATTAACAACAATACTGAAATAATAAATAATGGAACACATATCAACTGGGGAATGGTACCATTTTTCTAAGATGCTAGAGGAAGGCAAGCACTATATGGTCTACCACTTCCAAGGGTGAAAATTTACAGATGAGCACAATTATTACATCAGATTGCACAAATGACACTCCAAGTGACATTCCAAGTGGTTATGATTGATTAAGCATTTCCTTTGCACTCACTGTATAATATTGTATTGAGATGCCAGTGCTGGGAGTCCATAAAGTTGCTCACAGACAGAGGAACAAGATGTGCCAGAATTTGTAATGAGTGGGAGCTAACAATATCACACCCAGAAGTTGGCTTCTTAAGCTCACATCTCCAAAACTCAGGCATGGCTCATAATGACTAGCTCTGGTGTGGTCAGGCCTCACTACCCCCCAGATGAATCTTAGGTAAGGAAGGTTCTAGCAGTAGGAAAAGTTTCATTCCTTCAAGGCCTAGATGGTCAAAAGGAGTATCCAATCATGGTGGGAGGCCTGAGGAATTAAGTCCCCTAGTGCTCTTGCCTCAAATGACTGAGATCAGTTGCTTTTCCAAACTTCCCAGAAACCACCAATGTCTTGCCTGAATATTCAGCCTTTAATGGTGAGATTGCTGCTGAAACACATCTGCATAACTCTTTTGGCAAGAGAAGATTTTGAGAAAGGGAGATCAGTGGGGAATTTCTCTTAGCACATCAGTATTACTCACTCTAGAAGCCAAACAAATCCAATCCTGTGTTTTTCTGAGAAAACTCAGAAATATAGAGCTCATTAAATATCTCTGTTCCATATGAAAGTGATTATTTTCATCTAGACTTATGCAATAAACAAGTTCTTGGAAAAGCTATGTGCTGACTGGGGAATTATGGGAGCTGTGGTCCAAAAAGTAACCCAAGTTTCACAATTATTAGTTTGTCCCCATACTAACCTATTTTTTGCCTCACAAAATGTTGCCCTGTTTCACTCACTGTATAGTTGGCACTCCCAACTATACAATGACTGGAATCCAGAGACTTCTAAGCAGAAGTCTACTCACACAGGAACTTCCTCACCTTTGCCTCCTTTCTTCAGCTCTTTGCAGGCCCCAAAAGAAACTCAAAGGTTTGGGGAATGATTTTGGATATTTTGCAGTTTGCAGCAGGTTTATATGTAGTTCAGAATCAGTAGAAGTTCAGAAAAACTCTCATATCACACTGTGTGTTTGTAGGTAGGTAAGCAAAATTTTAGCCTGTCCAATATAATCCCTCCACATGAAAGAAGCATTTGTTTACACGCAAGTTGTAATTACTATTTTCATATTTTTAAAACTTCTACAGCT
The DNA here is from genome assembly GCA_948472985.1 of Iguana delicatissima. Lineage (NCBI taxonomy): Eukaryota > Metazoa > Chordata > Lepidosauria > Squamata > Iguanidae > Iguana > Iguana delicatissima. The sequence goes on from CAOKZL010004060.1 coordinate 40,048, forward strand.
CTTTATAGAATCACTGAGTTGGAAAATATCACTAGGGCCATTGAGTCCAACTCCCTGCCATGCAGGAATACACAATCAAATCACTCCCAATAGATATTCTCAGTTTAAAACTCTCCAGAAACCTCTATATGAACACTTATTATACAAGTAAGTGGTTTATTACATTGTGCACACATTGTCCAAAACTGAGAAAAATTAACTGTCAGACACAAACATACAGTTACATTTAGGAAATATCTCTCCTTGATCACTGAACTTGATTCAAAACAGATCATGAACAAAGTTCACACAGTTAATCACACAGGTATATCAAATTATTGTATAAAGTTCCAGAAACACTTTATTTAAAAATGGTGCTGTAAATGCTTGTAACAACATACATAATATATGTAACAAAAAAATAAATAAGGAGTACGCATTCATACAAATAAGAACATTGTAAATGCAAGCATTTATTACAGAACACAAAAAGTGTAAACGTCTGAAAAAGAAACACAAAGACCTGTGTGAAGAGCCTAAATGTTTAATTTTTTCTTAACCATTTCCTGTTTTCCCACACTTTCATGTTTGTGGTTTTTCTCTCAAGCAATGAAATGAAGGAATGACAATGGCCAAAATCTTGTCACTGTCCTCCATGTATTTTGTCATACCTCTGTTTAAACTCTGACAACATCTGTAAACAAGCGTTTTCCTAACCTCTCTTGATAGAGAGTGGAATACAGATTTTGAAAAGAGGCAGTCTTTAATTTTAAAGAAAAAAAAATTAAATCCAATATACAACAGGATTATTCCATTTTTTATTTTTATATCTTTACAAAAAAGTGTTTTTGTATATTTAGTTGGTCAAACTTTGTCATGAATTCCAAAATCCTGTACAGTTTAAAAATGTACAGGAAAAAGTATTTTTAAACAAGTGACACATAGGATTATTGCTGAAATATTAAAGACTATTTCATAAAAGCTTCAAAGTTGTATTCATAACCATTATAGACTGATGCAAAAACACAGGAAAATTCCAGTTATTAGTAGCATTTAACAGAAGACCTTGAAATTACAGTGTTCTGGAAATACAAGGTTAACTTTTATTATTGTTTCCAAATGTTAATGTTACTGGGACAGTTTTAAAGATAAAATAGGCTTATATGAGATATTTTAATAGCTTTGCTGTTAAGCAAAATAAGCAAAAGGCCTATGTTAGCAGTTTTCTTCCAGAAATTTTTACAAACATATAAGACAGACTTACTAGAGGGTCTACAGGAAAACATGAATAATTTGTATGCCTGGAATCAGCCTATTGACCAGATTATTACTACTCTATCTCCAAATCTTTTGAAGAAAATTTTACAACTCATGATCATCTCAAGGAGCACTCATGAAAGAATTTTGTGTTTGACCTTGGTGACAAAGCATGAGAAGGGATTTCAGGTAATAGACGCACATAGCTATACATTTAAACTGGTTTCATTGTTCCAAACATCTGGACAGAAACGATATGACGTTTAATTTTCATCAACATCAAAAAACACATATTGAACAGGATCAGCAAGGGCCAAATAGAGTCTTTTTGGAAGTGGACTCACATGCCAATGTGACTGTGCATGTATGTATTTTTAAGGGAAGCTGTGACCACTTTTGTGAGTACAAAGTCATCTGCCCCTATTGTTACTGATATGTTCCTCTTCCACTCCCAGCAAATGTTTAGTGCAAACATAATATTTGAGCTCTGTAAACCCCCAAGACAATTTACATAGCAATTATGTTCTATAATTCACAATAGTTTAAATTCTTCAGTATGCAACAATGAACATACTGTGAAGCCTGCTCTTCTTTATACTGTTGTGTCATGGGATTATAATGCAATATATCCTAATTTAGTTCCCCTTACTCAGAATCTAATTTAAACATTCAATAATTACATACAAATTTAAGTTGAAGAAACTCAGTGACAGATCATCTTGGCACAGGAGACTTAGAAATTTAATAATGTTGGACTTTCATCTGTTTGCAGTCTGCTTTAACAAACTAAACCATAGAGGAAAAGATTCAAAGTGCTTGCAAAGCCCATAAAATACCACAAACTGATTTCTGTGTTGGTACCAATATGTTTACCTTAATGAGCCAAGTAGTGTATGTGTGTGTGATATCTCAAACATCACATTTAAGCAGCTGGTATAAGAAAAAAAATGGCATTTTTACCAAGCTTTTCCTTTTTTTTTTTTTCTTTGAATGATGCTATGACTTTCACTGAATTCTGCACATTCAATCAATACTAAAGGTACTCATAACATGTATGTCATTCACGTAAAGTTGGATCTTCCTCCTCTCCATCTGGATTGAACCTATTAAAATGTATACTGAAATCATGCTCAGATTCTACATTGCCAAGTTCTCTTGGAGCAGAGGCAACAGCTGGTCGGACAGCCCTTGCCTCTGGTTGACAGGCTGGCTGCACCTGAGGCTGGGCACTTTGAGAAACAGGACTGGACTTCTGTTTAGGTTGAGCTGCTTGAACAGGGGCACAATCCCAAATTACTCAGAGCATCCAATGTTCCATCAGGGTCAATCATAGAATTTATCACTGAGCAAAGAGAGAAAAATGTTGGCAAAAGTCAGTCTCTGTATTTGTTGAGAATACACTTCCTCTCAAAATTGTTGTAATATTATTCAGCCTTTTAATTACTTTTTAATTCCCTTTTTAAAAAATATTTCTCAAATTTTCTCAACACCCTCCATTTTCCCTTTGAGAAGAACATCATAACATCACTGGGTTTTTTTGCAGGATTTAAATCAATTTATTTTTATAGTTTAAGGAAGGTTTACTAAGGAACAGTTGAGAAGCAAATGCAGCAGAGCCCCCAGATGCGACTGGACCAAATTAGATTTCATCTAGCTACTTTCATCTGTTTAAAATACACAATTGTTTTGTACCAGAAAAACTTGCCATTTCAGTAAGAAAGCAAGTCTACAAACACAATGAAAGAATTAATCTTTGCACAGCTTCTCTTTAATCAACTTCTTGAGGTCTTGTCTGTGAAAGGTTTCCTTAAAGGACTGGATGGACTTGTGAACAACATGAATCTTTCACCATTTATCTGTACCAATAAGAAATACTGACAATATTCCAAGTCACATAAACAGTCTGCACAATTCTAGCAAATATCAATGCAGGCTTTTATTGCATCATATTTTACTTTCATTTTCATAGAAATAATCCTTTTCAATGGCACAAAATGAAAACCAAAAAAAGTTCCATTTAGAGGCTGGATGCCACTGCTGCTACTATTATATTATTTCTATCTTGTGTCTTTCCCAGTTCAGGACTCAAAGCAGCTTATAACAAATTAAGAAACACTTTGTTAAAAATTCATGAGATATAAAAGTTTAAATGAGATTAAAGAATCAAAAAATTAAAATCAGATTAAATCATACATCACTAAAACATACATCATTAAACACATGCTCATGTACACACACAAACACTCCAGTGCAACAATGACACAACAAAATGAATTAAGACATATAAAATGATCTATTATTGTTCTCATTAAGTCAATTAAAGAGGCTGGACATGTTCAACATGTGTGTTTTGTTCTTTGAATGGTCAGACCCTATCCAAATAAGATGTCCATGCTCTGCAGTCATTTGGGGATGAGACCCAAAGTGAAAAATGATAGAAAATAACACTTGAAAAAATAATATACCTCTTGGCCAGGAATGTTAGTGTGGTCTGTCTGTGTGATAGATGATAATGCTGTGATTGAAGAGCAATTGATTGTGCAGGGGGCTGAGCCAGTGACTGATCAAGTCAACCTGCAAACATCCCCTGCACTGGAAGGTCAAACAGAGACTGAGTTGCCCCACCCAGCTCACGATGGAGAGGGAACCAGCAGTGATGCAGAGGAGTTGCAGCCAGCTGTGCACATTAGCCCTCAATCACACAGAAGGCTGAAACAGGCTGCTGAGAAGGAGGCTGCTTGGACTAGGCTGAGGAAACTGAGCAGCACCTGCTCACAACGGCTATTTAAGTCTGCCAGCGTGGCTGCTCCTTGCTTGCAGCAAATTATTAGCAAGCCCTCACAACCCTTGTGTCTCCTGCTCCCTGAAACCCTCCGGAGGAATCTCTGCCTCCTGAAACTTTGGACTGAACCTTGACCTGGCTCGGCTTGTGTTTTCCTGGTGTTTGGTATATTTGGACTCCCCAAATGTTCCCGGCCTCTCTCCTCCCTTGCTGGCTGCGGCCCAGCAGTGAGAAATTCCTGACAATCTGCAGTGAGTGCCTTCCCATTGATTTCTGGTGATGGGAGGTTAATTCTCTCCCAATTCAGCATTCTTATGTGTGAAAATAAGTACGAGGTATATCTGGACCCATCCATGAACTCCATCCACTTCCGTGGCCCCAAAGCGTTCTATGGCAACCAATGTGGCTCTTTAACCTCCAGAGTTTTCTACCTCTGGTGGACAGCATATGAAGAGAAAAGCCACAGAATAGGAAATGTTACAGGACTGCTGTCACAGAACTCCTTTCTTAAGTTTCATTGGTCTTGAGGATAAAAGTCCCCAGAATTATTTCATGCAAACATGCACATTAGAAAGATAAAATCATAAGCAGGCCTAGGTTTTTGTTTAGGACATCTTCAACCAATCTAAGCACCACAAGAATCTGAGATAACAACATCTGACAGAGGATCCTGCCCATGCCAACTTAGAAAAAGGTGGAAATGCAGGCAGGAAGAAAAAGGGACAGATGTAACTCATTCAAACCACATTTATGCTAATAAAAAAGATGAATAAAAATTTAAATTGACTGATCAGCAAGTTAGCTTTTGGAGCATAACGTTCACAGAGGCAGAGCAACTGCCTTAAGACTATCATTCGTGGATTTGGTTTTTTTTAAATTTGATGTAGGCAGGGCCAACCCAAGACATTTTGTTGCCTGAGATGGAAATGTAAATGGTAAATCCCCCACTCAAACTAAGTAATGGTGCACAGAACCCAAAGCCAGCCAAGTTATTCTGGCCCATGAGATGAAAAATATCACAAGCATTTCTTCCTCTCCTGAGTGGTAAAAAACAGATAAAATAACTTATAATTTGCTTCCCTTTCATGAAATTCAAAATATGCTGCCTGAGTTGGCTGCTTCACTCTCGCAGCATGACTCTCCCTGAACCTAGCTGAATTATGTTTGCTTGTTTGTTTAGCATGTCTACTGTGACAGAAGCATGTCTACTGTGACAGAAATATGAGAGCCACCTAGCCGGCATTGTTGAAGCACTGTTTCTGGAAATTGAATCATGCATTCTCCACAGTAGTCACTTATGATGTTGGGAAGAACTTTCTCAGCTCATTTACTAGACATCTATGCAAAAGCCCCTGGGTTTATATAGTGGAGAGAAGAACATAGAAGGTAACCTGTCTCAATTTTGTAAGTCAAAACTTCTGAAAAGGAAGAGAATGCCTTAAACTGGACAATGTCTTTATTCTCCCCCTGTCCTGACTCCTTTTATACATCCCCTACAATTTTAATTGCAATTAGAATCATTAAAAAAGTAAGTAAAAACAGTTTAAAAGTCTGACTATTGATTGTTATCCTGAGAGCCCTTTTAGCAACATATGTATAAAGCATTAGATACCTTGCAGTTGTTTCTCAACTCTCTTCAGCTCTTGCAATATAGATGATATTTCCTGCAGGAACACAATTATAAATTTTATTTACTTTCACTAAGGGGAAATCCAGACTCCCTGCTGCACGTTTCTACTGTAATAAAGTGTAGTAAATATATATATTGTTGCACAAATAAAAAAAATAAATCATAAGCTAAGAGGAATTTTTACACAAAGTATGCCTTTCTAGAGAAAACTCAAAGGGTTTAAAGTAACATTCTTTTACTAGGGCACACAATCTTATGTCCTTCATAGGTTTTGATCTACAACTCCCATAATCCCTGACAATAGGCCATGCTGGCATGTTCTTACTGTTTAAAAAAAAAAGGATTAGAGGCCATCATTTTGCCTTTAACTATTTATTTATTCATGTGGCATTTGAAGAAATTTAGCTTCCACGCAGGCAGAGGATATATTAAGTAAGCCAAGATGAAAAATTAGACTTTCTCATCTTTTCACTTTTTTAAAATCAAAACCAGCTACAATAGAGCCTTGATTACATCAGAGTTCTGCCACTGCAAGAGGGAGCACACAATTCCTCTCTGCATTACTGACCCACTCATCACTCTTCAAGCGCACAATCTCAATAATATTCAAGGCTTCTTCTGTCCCTAATTTGAACTCAGAAAGTGGAACTGTGAGGTGCAGGGCCTGCAGGCAGTCCTCCAGGGCCTTTTTGTGGTCTCTAAGCTTTTCCTGCCCATCCCAAATGCTCCTGAACCTGCCCCCAGTCATTTTTCTGGCAGGTTCTGTCCTTCAATCAGACAGTCATTACCTCCAAAAGGAATGGATTATGTTTTAAAATCCTGTGGAATTTGGACACAATTGCCAAAAGTGACTTTTGCTTGTGATGGTCAGCAGAAAATGACAGAGTGCGTTGCTCCCCACAGTCTAAAGGACCCCACATGTGATTTTGATCATGGATCCTTCATCTCCTATCCAGGCTGCCACTTATATTAACCTCTTTCCCTGTTGTTATCCCACAAGTTGGTTCTAAAATAGGGGGTAGCACAAACCTCTTGGCTGAACACTGACTTTGTGAAGTCTATTTGATATTCATTTTAATGCAGGTATGGATACTGCTAACCCACCAAGTTAAGAATATATCTGTGGCTCAATGTGGTCTGTATTGTATAAATGGTAATCTTTCCTCCAAGCAGATCTACTCACATCCAGGTCATCAACAGGAGGTCTTCTAATCATGCCACATATAGGATGGATATCTTTTATGGGAAATAAAAAGGAGGGGCTTTTTTGTATTGTGGCATGGACTCTCCAGATGGTTATCTATAGTGCATGTGTTCCACTCATTAGTAAAATTATGTATTCATATGCCCATTCCTAGACAATGTTTAAGTTATAAGTATATCTCAGTTATCAAACATTTAACAATGAAACTTCTTTTGCAAAGTGGTTCTACATCTTCACAGCTTTCTCCCTTTCCTCCCCACCCTCCATCTAGCTAGATTTTTTTCTAGCAACATTGGAACTAAGAGGATGGTAAAAAAAAGGCTAGAGAAAAACAGACTATAGGTGTCAGGTTGAAGCAGCATGTCCACAGTAAACACTGCAATAAACAAACTAGGAAAGAGTAGATCTACTGTAGCAAAACCTACTATAGCTATGCATGTGCCTGCTTACTACAGGCAAAGTACAGTTCAGTTACTTCCAGAATCCCTTACTGAACTTATGTGAACAGCAAAACAGGAGAAAAGAGGAGAACAGATAAGGCTGTCTTTGCCTCATCACCTATTGCCAACATGTTAAAAAAATGATTGAAGAGTTGGTACTTACATGAACAGTCATTCTGGCATGACAGGAGGAGCAATCCACTACGTATGGGTTGTGATCCTTGCGCCAGCCGATGCAGGAGCTGTCGTCATGCCAACAGAAAAAACTGTTTAACTGCTCCTGTCCCTCTCTGGTCAGTTCCTTTCCCTAGCGTAACAGAAAAAACCTGGACCCCACTGTATGTCTGCATCAACTCCTCTTAACCTATGGTGGGCGTGGATTGCTCCTCCTGTCATCACAGAATGACTGTTCACATAAGTACCAACTCTTCATTCTCGGGATGATAGGAGGATCAATCCACTACATATGGGATTTTCCTAAGCTGTAACCTGGGTGGCCCTAGAACTATAACATTGTGTGCAGAACACGATGCCCAAAAGCCGCCTGTGCAGGCTTGTATTTGTCCAACTTATAATGTTTAATAAAAGTTGTTGACTCCTTCCACGCAGCTGCACTGCAGCCGTCTTCCAAAGAACACGATGAGGCAAAAGCCACTGAAGTTGCCATTGATCTTGTAGAATGTGGTCACACATTCTTTGGTCGCGGCTTCTTTGCATAATCATAACCAAGAAATATACAGGCTTTGATCCATCCAGCAATGACAGATTTACTGGCCCGCTGACCGAAAGTCTTTGGTTGGAAGGATACTAGTAAAGCATCCCACCGCCTAAACTCTGTTGTCCTTTTAATTTAGGCTTTCACTATTCTTCTCACATCTAAAGTATGTTACTTTTTCTCCAGTGGAGGTACTGGCTTCAGACAGAAAATTGGCAAATGAATTTCTTCCAGCCTAGATGTCGATGACACACACCTTGGCAAGAAGGAAGGATCGAAGCCCAGTGTTAACCTGTCCTGCACACATGCTCACTCACAGATAGTGCTGCCAACTCTGACACCCTCCGGGCCGAAGTGATCTTGAGTAAAAAGGACGTTTTGAAAGATAGCAATCTCAGGGATGACTCTCTCAGTGGCTCATACGGTGCCATCATTAAAGTATTCAGCACTAGGTTCAAATCCCACGAGGGGAACCTGTGCATGGTTAGAAACGAACTCAAAATGGCATCCCTCAGAAATCAGATTCGCAGACCGCGCCACCACTTGCCTCTTCAAGTGTTCAGGTACAAACCTTTCTCCAAACCGTCTTGCAGGATGTGAAAGGATGTGAAGCATTCACTTCTGCAACATTAACTTTGCTATCTCCGCACCATCTCTGAAAGGTTTTCCAAGTTCTATCATATATCCTCTGGATGGTCTCTTTGCGGGACCCCCATATAGTCTTAACTACATTTTCAGCATACCCTTGCTGTGCTAGAAATTTGCGTTCAATTTCCATGCTGCCAGACTCAACCAACTGGGGTCCGGATGACACACTGGACCCTGGGTGAGCAAGTGCGCTCTCAATGGTGCCTCCAAGGCAGTGCTTGAGCTATCTGTAGCCACATCAGGAACCAACGTCTCCTTGGCCAGTATGGTACTATCAGTACTACTGACGCTTTCTCTAAGTGGACTTCTCTAAGCAGATTTTTGACAGAACTCTCTGCACAATCCAGATTGGAGGGAATGCCATGTAGGCCCTGCCCCTAACTGAGCATCATGTATTTCCACACCTTCAATTCCACCAATTGAGAAATACCTTTTTAACTTGGTATTTCCACCAGAAGCAAACAAGTCCACTTGTAACAGACCAAAAATACTCATCAAACAGCAGAATACATCCGTGTTGAGAGACCATCCTACCAGATGTAACCAATTTCTGCTTAAGTATTCTGCTTGAACAATCGACTCTCCTTTCACATGCACTATTGTGATTGATCTCACATGTTTCTCGGCCCACCAGAACAGCCACGTCAACTCCATTACCAAGGGCACTAAATGCAAGCTGCCCTGTTTTGCAATGTATGCCTTGACTGTCATATTGTCTGTGAACACTTTCATGTGTTGATTATTCACCAAGTACAGAAATTTCTGCAGCGCTAGCCGTACTGCTTTCAACTCTAGGTAGTTTATATTGTACCGCTTGTCTGCAGGAGTCCAAATGCCCTGCATAAAGTAACCTTTGCAGTGAAGTCCCCAACCACGGAAACTGGCATCCGTTGTCACATGGACCATATTCTGAATGCGAATGGGAACTCCGGAAGCAACATTCTTTTCCTTCAACCACCAAGTAAGCTCTTTCTGAACTTGCTCTGGTACAGTCACCTTGTAATGTCTCTTCACAGATATTGCAAATTGGTGTTTCAGCAGCAGTTTCTGCATAGGTTTCGCATGGAAACTTCCCCACTGGACCCACTGAGTTGCTGATATGAATATCCCCATCACTTTTTCAAGTTGCATCAGATCTATTGACTTGCACTGCCATACTTTCTGTATTTCCTGCCTCAGTTTCATGAACCTGTCCTGGGAAAAGGTACATTTTCCCTTTCAGTGTGTCTATCCGTGCACCTAAAAGCGTCAAAACCATAGTTGGATTCAACATGCTCTTCTCGAAAATGAGAAGGAAGCTGTAATCCATTAGTGTTCGGATTGTCAACTCTACATCCTTCCTCAACTTGACCTCTGAGTCTGCCTTCAGCAAGATATCATCTAGGTATGGGTACAACTGTACCTCTTGTATTCGGAGAAAAGCTATCAGTGGAATCAGTATCTTTGTGAACACCCAAGGTGCTGATGCCAACCCAAAAGGCAGTGCTTTGAACTGGTAGTAGCAGTCTTGGTAATGAAAACTCAGGTATCTCCTGTCTTCCTCCCTCAAGGGGACATGTTAGTATGCCTCCTTGAGGTCTATGGACACCAAGTAATCCCCCCACTGACAAATTCTCTTTGATTGTCTGCAGAGTTTCCATTTTGAGCTTTCGATACTCCACAAAGGTGTTGAGGTACCTCAGATTCAACATATTCAACAGATTCAAACAGATTCAACAATATTGAATATACTCCTGAAACCTTCTGTTGTTCTGGAATCCTCTCTATCGCTCTAATCTGTAGCAAGTGAACAAATTCCTGATGATCCATTTTGTTGTTTGATTCTGTCTTTTGACACTGGGGATGAAGGAAATCTGCCTTTTGCCCTCGTGTGGAAAAGTATTTTGTACCCCTGATTTACTACCATTAAAACCTAGTGGTCCGATGTTAACTGAGACCATCTGTGACCAAAAGACAGAAGTCTTACCCACTGATTGCTAGTGATT